>JAMFLL010000776.1:0-26112 GCA_027475725.1 Pythium rhizo-oryzae | reverse complement strand
TGGACCCTACCGCTTTGGCTACTCGTGCGGCGGTCTCGGTGGCTGGGCGTACCCGCTGGGCTTCTGGAACGCGTTTGGCGCGGGCATCTGGGGCGGCGGATGTGGTCTCGGTATCCCGTACGGCGGTCTCTTCTACTGCTAAGACACAAGCAAGCAGGACCATTTGGTGGACTCGACCACGATGGGCACACTTGGGGCTCCAGGCCTAGGAAATAGGCCGTCGGGATCGTATCGTAGCCACATCGAATCAATGCAACTTTGTTTTTTTTTTTCATAATGGAACAGTTCCCAGGCGGTAATAGAAACACAAACCCCCTACAGCTCCCGACATGCTGTTAGACGTGTTTGGTTGGAACGACTGGCTCCACGCCGAACACGAGCGTTGACTGGTGGCCAAGCGGACGACGGGCACCGCACCAGGAGGTGCTCGGATTATGGCCGCTTGGCACCTCGAGACGCCTCACGTTGCGGCGCCAACTGACGCGTCTTATGGGGAAGCAGTCGGGCGCCACAGCCGAGCCATCGTCACGCCGCGCCGGCGCCGCCGCGGCAGTCTGGCGCCCAAACGTAGTCCGGGCCGGACTCCGGGCACAACCGCCGCCGAGGTCACGAACTCCAGGGACAAACTTCAGAAAACCTGGAACATCTGACGTGGAGAGGGACCACAGATGATCGCATCTCCAGAAGCTACAGTTATTGTACAGTGCTGGAGTCTCCAGCCTCCAGCCCTCCAGACTGGAGGCTCCAGTGGAGGTGGCCAAACTCAGCGTCGTTGAGCCCCGCCTCGTCCGTGTCATTGCTCCGATCTCCTATCGAATTGCGTGATGGCGAGCACAACCAGCCAGCAGGCAAGAATCGGGCCAACCAACCACGGCGGAGAGCGCAGGTTTTCTCATGTTAAACTTGGCACGGATCCCGACTCGGTGTTCTGCGCTTAGTATTTTGTTCTCGTAAGATACATGTATCGATGCAGATTGTGGACATCTCGACCTCTACAATTCACTGCACTTGCGGTTGTTGTGCTGTTCACGACGTGCGACGTGTGCCACTCTTGAGACGCCGGTCTTAACAACCCGGCAGAGTGATGATGTTTCCCGACCGTCTCGACTTTCCAGCAGTGGTGTTCCGTGTTGAGGCGGCCTGCATGCGTGCCGCCGGTGAATGCAAAACGGCACCATCCTCCTTCGCCCTTGATCGCTCAAACCACCTCCACACACACAGATCCAGAGAGAGGAAGAAGAGGAAGCTTCCGTTCTCAACCCACACGCCCGCGATCTTTTCTCCAGCCACTCTCGCATAATAGCGGAGACCTTCCCACCGTTGGGCGGTACCTATAATCATGGTACCCGTCAAACCACAAAAGATCCGGAGACCGGCACAGAACGGCCTCTGGCGCGTCGCAACGCGTCACGAGCGCCGCCCGGCGCGCGATTGGCGGCGCCGCGCGTTCCGATTTCCGCCTCGGCGGCAGCCTCACGCGCCACCTGACAACAAGAGAAGAGCCGCCCATCTCCCGCAAGCGCCTAAACCTACTCGTTTAGAATAGTTAACTCATCATTTTCGTGCCAAATTGCTATTTGAAAGGCGTCAATGATGGCATTGAAAATCACATAATGCAGTACCCTGAGCGAGGGCGAGACGCGCGCCTGCATCACACACCGGCACCCCAATCAGCACACCCGTGGCACCACAGATGGATTGCGAAGTGTATGATGTATGCACGGGCGCCGCGCGACGATGAGTGGCGCGCCGGCCGGCGGGACATGCGGTAATCCTCCTCCTATATACACTGGGGGCCGTCCGTACCACCGCGGTGCCACCGGTCCGTTCGACTGGCTGCCAGACTACGGGCGCCACCAGTGGTGGCCGACTGGCCCGTGGCAGGTCCCCTGGCAGATCCCGTGGCAGGTGCCACAGAGCTCATTCCGCATTTTGCCGTATCCCGCGTTTCCAAGCAAGTCGTTTCCAAGACAGCCATGGCGGCGGCTTCCCCAGTGACCGACAGCGCCTACGCCAAGCTCGAGGGCGGCCTGCCCTCGGGCGCGGCGCTCGTCTCGCACGAGGACAAGACCTGGCAGCAGAAGGCGCGCGAGCTCTTCGCGATCGAGCAGCGCGGCATCGAGCGCGTGCCCGAGACCGAGCGCCACGACACCAACGTCTCGAGCGTCGGCACCATGTGGCTCGCGGCCAACATGGTCATCAGCTCGTTCGCGCTCGGCTGCCTGGGCAAGTCGATCTTCCACCTCGGCGCCGGCGACGCGTTCCTCGTGGTCATCTTCTTCAACCTCGTGGGCGCGATCCCCGTGGCCTGCTTCTCGTGCTTCGGCGCGCACTTTGGGCTCCGCCAGATGATCCTCTCGCGCTACTGGTTCGGCTTCCACGGCGTCAAGCTCATCGCGGTCTTCAACGTCATCGCGTGCCTCGGCTGGTCCACGATCAACACGATCGTCGGCGCCGAGCTCATCCACGCCGTCAACTCGGACGTCCCGGGCTGGTGCGGCATCATCATCATCGCGTCCTGTACGTTCCTCGTCACGCTGTGCGGCTACAAGGTCGTCCACGCGTACGAGTTCTGGTCCTGGATCCCGGCGTTCATCGTGTTCGTGATCGTGCTCATCGAGCTCGTGCACTCGGGCGCGTACGTCAACATCCCCATGGGCGTCGGCCGCGCCGAGATGGGCAGCATCTTCAGCTTTGGCGCCGCGATCTTCGGCTTTGCGATCGGCTGGTCGTCCTACGCGGCCGACTACACCGTGTACATGCCGCCCACGCAGTCCAAGGTCAAGATCTTCCTCTCGACGTACATTGGCCTCATCGTGCCGCTCATCTTCACGCAGCTGCTCGGTGTCGCCGTCATGACCGCGACCGACGAGGCCTCGGGCAACCCGGCGTTCAAGAAAGGCTACGCCGAGTCGGGCTCGGGCGGCCTGCTCGCGGCGCTGCTCGTGCCGCCGCTCGGCGGCTTCGGCAAGTTCTGCATCATCATCCTCGCGCTCTCGATCATCGCCAACAACTGCCCCAACATCTACTCGGTCTCGCTCACGCTTCAGGTCTTCGGCAGCTGGAGCCAGCGCGTGCCGCGCCCGGTCTGGACGTTCGTCGGCACGGTCATCTACGTCGTCGTCGCGATCCCGGGCTACGAGCACTTTGAGCTCGTGCTCGAGAATTTCATGAACGTCATTGGCTGTACGTTCCTCTCCCTGCGATTGTGGTTCACCTCTGGGTCCCAGAAGTCTCACGTTTTCTGTGTTTCTTGACTCAACAGACTGGCTCTCGGCGTACTCGGCGGTTGGCCTCATCGAACACCTCGTGTTCCGCAAGGGCTTCGACGGCTACGAGATCGACGATCACGACAAGCCCGAGAAGCTGCCCGTGGGCCTCGCGGCCGTGTTCTCGTTCGCGTGTGGCATGGTGGGCGCCGTGCTGGGCATGAGCCAGACGTGGTACGTCGGCAAGATCGCGATCCATGCCGGCCTGGAGCCGTTCGGCGGCGACGTCGGCATTTACCTCGCCTGGAGCTTCGCCATCGTGGCGTACCTCATCACGCGCCCGCTCGAGCTCAAGCACTTCAAGCGGTAGAGCGTGTGCGCGCCGAGCTACGCTCGGACGCACGGTTTTGGATGTCATGCGTCGCGTATAAAACTGTAAAAACAACAACCAACTTGAACCTCACCGATGCACCAAGAGTTGGGACGCTTGCTTTGTCACACATGCTGAGTGCGGGTGCTGCCTGCTTGAGTCACGGCGTCAGGAGTGCATCGAAGGACGGTACGAGCCGCACGTGCAAGGATCCTAGAATAGGGCCAATCGCGTCAAGTTGAAGTTGCCTACGAGTACCTCCCATCACTCTCTTTTCCAGACTTTGGTGGAGAAATGGCGCATGAGAGATGTTCCCTCGATGCGGCGGCTCGAGAGCGGGCGATTCCTAGCGATGTTGGAGAACATGAACGATCTGCCGAGAGTGGACTTGCTTTCGTGAAGGCGTGGGGTCGCTCTACGTTGGGTCTCACTTCGCTATTCGCGATCCAGTACTCAAGCATTTTCCCTCCTCCACTCCCCAAGTCAACTACCGCTTTCCTCAGACAGCCATGAAGTTCTCCATGATCCTAGCCACGGCTGCCTGCATGGTCATTGGCCTCACCAATGCCACTGACGTCTCCGTCACCAATGGGGCTGTCCCGTTGGTCCATGACCAAGAGGCTGCGATGCCTACGCCCGATCAGGCGCTCCAGGCCGTCCGTGCTCTCAAGCTCCCAGACGGAGTCAAGCTCACGGGGTCCACGGAACCGATCCAGATGACGACGAACAAAGAAGGCGACAAGCACGAGTTCTGGGGCGGCGGCGGCGGCTGGGGTGGTCTCGGTTGGGGCGGCTGGGGTGGCTGGGGCGGTTGGGGCGGCTTTGGACCCTACCGCTTTGGCTACTCGTGCGGCGGTCTCGGTGGCTGGGCGTACCCGCTGGGCTTCTGGAACGCGTTTGGCGCAGGTATCTGGGGCGGCGGGTGCGGTCTCGGCATCCCGTACGGCGGGCTCTTCTACTGCTAAGGCAGCTTTGGTGCAAAGTCAGACATGGCGGTCTCATAACGCTTCGTCAGCATCCTGCGGCAAGCGTCATGCCGTATCTGCTCTAGCTTCTTGACTCGAGAGTAGGAACAATCGAATCACAGGATTGCATGCAATACATTCGCACTCAATCACATTCAACAACTATCCTATCTATGCTACCATCTAAGAACGTCTGCACAAGTCAACACTTCAAGCGTGCGCCCCACGGGGGCGTCATTTTGCGCGGCTGGTTCACGACACATCGACACGGCACAGTATAGCACCGCACTGCACGGCACAGCTACGCGCCTCACGCTATGAGATGGCGCACGCTCCAGTCGAGAGTCGGCGCTATATGCCAGTGGACCTCGTTGCTTCACCGACTCGGATGGACGCCGCGCAGGCGCAGTTGTTCGTCATGCAACGCGCTCGTCGGTGTCTCGGCACGACGGTGTGGTGCGCCCCGCTGCTTGTCATGGTGGTCCTGATCGCTCCCGCGCTGGTCTCCCCTTGGCTGGGAACCTGTTGCACTGCACGCTGATACCACGAGACACGGGGACATGTCGGCTGTAATGCTGGAGGGCCTGACAAAGAGCGTCGAGTGTGGCGCGTCGCTCATGACAGGGTCGCCCGCCACAGTGGCCGCGTCGATGCGGTCCACGAAGACCCAACCGGACTCGGATGCGGCGGAGCTTGGCTGCGTCATTCGGTCCTGGCGATTGCTTCCTTGATTGCAGATCTTGAAATGGCCGTCCTCCGCGCGTACCCGAGGAGGCCGTAAGCCCGCGGCTTTCGATGTACTTGCAAGCGCCCGGTCCTTCGGCAAAGACCGATCCGCAGTTGAAGCAACTGCCTGTGACACAAGAGTGATGGTCGATTGCAGTTGATGAGACTGTGAATTACGGTCAGATGTCAGCTGTTGGGCCTGCCGTGACTTTGACGGCGGCGCGTCCTCGCCAAGAACCAATCAGCTGCGACAGCGCAGCCGACTGCGCGTCCCACACTCGCGCCCGTGTCCCGCGACGTGACCTCGGGGCGAGTCAGGCGCGCTGCCTGGCAGCAGGTCTCTCAACTGTCCAGTAGAGAACCCGCCCCAAACCTCAACTGGTGTTCTGCCAGCACAGATACAGACACGGAAACTCGCACAGTACACTCCTCACGTGAGATCCATGAGCGACGCCGCCTCCACCGCGCTCGTCAAGGCCGACAAGGAGCTCTTCCGCAAGGCCACGCCCAGCATCGTGCGCACCGTGCTGCCTGTGACCTGGCTCTGGCACTTCGCGACGCGGCGCTTCTCGTTCCTGCGCGGCCTCGGCTCGTCGCGATGGCGCCGTGAAGACGGCAAGGAGCCCGCGGCCGAGCTGCTCGCTGACGGCCTCATGTACGGCGAAGGCCCGCGCTTCCGCGTGCAGGAGAACGCGCTCTATTTCTCCGACATGTTCGCGCAGAAAGTGTACAAGTACGACCTCGCGACCAAGCGCACGAGCGTTGCATTCGAGTGCGCGGACGACTACGTGTCCGGTCTCGGCTGGCTACCCGACGGCCGCATGCTCGTGGTCGCGATGAACTCCAAGCGCGTGCTTGTGGTGGACGCCGCCACGCGCGAGGCGAGTGAGTACGCCGACGTCTCGGCCGTGACGCGGTTCCGCGCCAACGACTTCGTGGTCGACGTCTCGGGCCGCGCGTACGTGGGCAACTTCGGCTTTGACTACAGCAAGGTGCTCACCGCGAGCAAGACGACGCTCGTGCGCATCGACACGGACCGGTCGGTCCACGTCGCGGCCACGGACCTCTTCTTCCCGAACGGCAGCGTCATCACGCCGGACGGCAAGACGCTGATCATCGCCGAGACGTTCGACGCCGTGCTCACGGCGTTCGACATTGGCGCGGACGGCACGCTCTCGAACCGCCGCGTGTGGGCCGACGTCGGGGTGCCCTGCGACGGCATCGCGCTGGACGCCGAGGGCTGCGTGTGGGTCTCGGTGCCGCAGATTGGGCTCTACAAGACCGCCGGCGGACTCGTGCGCGTCAAGGAAGGCGGCGAGGTCGTCGACGTGCTGGGCTTCGGCATGAACGGCATCACCAACTGCGTGTTCGCGTGCCAGTTGGGCACGGACGCCGCCACGGGCAAGCACTACGTGTACTTCCTCGAGTCTGAGGCCAGCGAAGAGCACATCGTGTTGGCCAAGGGGCCCGAACAGGCGCGTAAGAACACGGTGCTCAAGGCCATCGAGGTGCCTGTGGGCCCGGCGTGCATCGCCGGCAACGAGCGCTACTGTGGTGGCTACTGCTAAGTCGGAGCCGACAGCATAGTGTTTGTACTCGAGAGGCTCTCGAGGTGAATCCACGCCCGCCGCTGCAGTGAGTACACGGTCAATCCATGTAGATAAGAGAGAGAAATGAGTAAGTGAACCACTTGCTTCTCGTGTTAGTGGCTACGTGCAAGAAGTGATGTGGACCAGGGACAAAGTGGTCGGCATGGAAAAGCGAGTCCGGGGCACTCTCTGCTTAGCAGTAGAAAAGACCGCCGTACGGGATGCCAAGACCGCACCCGCCGCCCCAGATGCCCGCGCCAAACGTGTTCCAGAAGCCCAGCGGGTACGCCCAGCCACCGAGACCACCGCACGAGTAGCCAAAGCGGTAGGGCCCAAAGCCGCCCCAACCACCCCAGCCCCCGCCGTAGATGCCACCCCAACCGAGACCACCCCAGCCGCCACTGCCGCCGCCAAGCCACTGCTCCTTCTTGTCGCTGTCGGCAATCGTGATGGCATGGTCACCTTCCTTGTTGGTCGTCATCTGGATGGGCTCGGTCGTGCCCACGAGCTTGATACCGTCAGGGAGCTGGAGAGCACGGACGGCCTGGAGCGCCTGGTCGGGCGTGGGCATGACTGCGGCTTCGGCCTCCTGGATCTGGAGCTGCGGGATGGCATCGGTGGTGGCAGACGCGTCCGCGGCGTTGGCGAGGCCAATGGCCATGCAGGCGGTCATCACGAGGATCGTGGAGAACTTCATGGCTGTGTGGGGGAAGTAGTAGTCGGCTTGGGGAGTGGAGTACGGAAGCTGCCTGAGTGCTGGATCGCGAATAGCGAAGTGAGACTCAACCGAGGGCTGCCTCACCCTGCTGTCCTGTCGACCTCCAATGGTGTCTTCCACGACGGTATCTCCAGGAAACGCTCGTATGGGACACCCATCGCTCCGTTCTCCGAAACGCGCCTTGCCCAAGTCGCTAGACAGTCGTCATCATACCGCGAAATTTCCACCAAAGACACCTCCATCTCACCGGAGACAAGGTGGTTTTATGAGGTGCCTTTGGCACAATAATTGAGCCCTCTAGACAATTATTGCTTCGTCACCTTCGTGCAACATCGCACTTCGCCATTCCCAACATAAGGCATTTCCGGTCACAACCGACAGGAGCGGGAAAAGCGGATCACCATGGTGGAGCCGATGGACGTGGACGACGGCGCATTGAAGCACGAGGCAGCGGCGAACGGCGCGTCCGAGCGCGAAGACCTCGCGGCGGCAGCGGCCGAGGACGCGATGATGTCGGCGGATAAAGTCACGCTGCTCCAGGCGAGCGTGGACAAGATGGCGCTGAGCATGTTCAATGCGATGCGGCTGCTGCCGGCGACGCTCGCGGACGACGCGACCCGAGAGGAGAACGTGGCGGCGGTGCGTACCTTTGCGGGCGCTATGACGCTTTCTGGGATTCGTAGTGGGCTAAGCGCCCGCTTTGTTGTTGCTGTGTCGTTCGTGATTGATGTCGTGTGAACAGATCAAGCAGTTGGCCAAGGACGTGATCGAGACCGTGAAGGAGACCGACGCGCTCATCGACGATCTGCCGGGACTCACGAAGACCGAAGAGTGCGTTGCCTGTGTGGCGTGCTTTGCGCTTCTGTTGTATGGGAGGGACTGACAGCTTTCTTCTGTGCTCTATAGGGAACAAATGGAAGAGCTCCGCCGTCTCCAGATCCAGAGCGAAGAGGAGGCGCAGACGCTTCGTCAGGTGGCGGAAGAGGCTGGTACGTGCTGTGTATGATGTGGTTTGGGCAGGAGGAACTGCGGTCGCTTCCCTCATTCGTCCACGGGGAGCAACATGCACACTGACGATTTGTGGTGTGTCTATGCCCTATAGAACGATGGATGGACCGCGCTCGCGACTCGCTGCGCGTCATCTCCGAAACGCGGTTACGTCGTTGAAGGTCAGCGTTGGGTATCCTGCTCATTTGCCAGAATGAAGCGTGGTCGTCGCTTGCTTTAGTATCTCCGGCGCGGTCCTGGAACGGCGCGAGCACTTCCATTGCATCCATATCCTAGCCAGGGCTTTCCATAAATTATAGCGCCTCTTGATTGGTCAAAACAAACTTTCACGCGTTCTCATTGGTCTAATTCAGAACATCCAGAGTGTATGTCCTAACCGTGGGGAAAAGAAGGAGCCTGCAAGATCAGGATCAGTCGAAAGGAGAGCTGAAGCGCATCATGGCGGACCTGGGCTTCGGCGGACGCGTGCTCGCGGGCGAAGACAGTGAAGAGGACGAGGAGGAAGAGGAGGGTACGAGCCGACGCACCCACGACGCATGAGCCTTCGCGCACTGATTCTTAGTTGTGTGATGGCGCAGTAGAGTTCCAGTATGGGCAACCGGCCGCGCCTGCTCCGGTTGCCGTACAGCCCACGATACAGCCCAAGTTCAGTGTCCAGGCGCCGGTGGTGGGTGGGGAAGACAACGAGAGCGATGAGGACGAGAACGACGATGTGGAGGTGCAAGTGGCGGGAGGAGACGCGGTCGACGCCGCCCCCGAGGCGGAGACAACCCATACACCGGAGCGAACGCCTCGCGTGAGTATCGACTCGAGCGCGCGCTCGATTAGTCGGCCGACCACGCCCGAATTGCCGCTCTCCTTCCATGCTAGCACATCCTCGGTGCAGCGTGCTGCGTACGAAGCCGAGTGGATCGCGGATGGTTCTGTGGACGGCGTCGCGATGATGAGCCGCTCGATTGTTCAGAAGCTGGAGCCGTCGCTCGATAGCACGATTCGACGGATAGCAGAGCTGACCGATAGCCAGCAGGTGGGTGTCCACTATTGCTGTTAGTTTCTCGCTGGTACGTGGGAATCTAACAATGCTGTTGGTACGTGTGTAGCGTCTTCTCACGCTGCTCAAGGACCAGCGGAAGGAGATTTGCTCGAATGACCACATTGAAAACGTGGCGATTGTAATGAGCAAGCTCCCACAGTACATCAAGAAGGTTCAAGATATCAAGGCCGCCATGAACGACATCTCGCTAAGCGTCGACCGCATGAAGAAGCGCTCCGAGAGCCTGCGTGTTGACGCCCAGTCGCGTGAGTTTTCGCTTTCGTTGATCTGCGTTTCATGCAATATCCGAATCCTCAAATCCCTCGTTTTGTACCCATCAGACGCGATCAAGAAGGAGAGCAAGCGCGAGTCGCAGAACCAGTGGAACAAGCTCTACGCGGCCAAGAGCTTCGAGGGCGCGACCATGAGCGCAGCCATCAGCAGCAGCTTCGCAGCTCCGCTTCAGCAGCAGCCCCCGCCGCAGTGAGTCACTGCCAGTGACTGACGAGTTCCCGTACCGTGTTTTGAGATCGATGCATTCGTATTTTGATATCTGTTTCTGCGTATCACCTGTTTTTGGCAAAGCCAGCCAAGTCGCTCTCGTCCAGTGACAGGCCACAATTCCGAGGGTGGCTTCATGACCCGCGCCATCATGACGTCATGAAGCTGAAGGACATGGCCGTGGCACTTGGCCAACGATGCCCGCGCTTCGTGGCGTCATCACGGGAGGACGACCATGTTCCTGGCGAGCGAGCGAATGCGGTGGAATTCATGGGCAAAATATCTATTACAAAAATGCTTAGCTGGGGCGGCGGATCCGCGGGGACGAAATCGAATGCAAGCGGCATGGGAGCTCGCCCTCCTGATGACGGATCTATCCGTAACGCCCCTGGCGCGTTCCTTCAATTGCTTTTCTTCGAGTTTCTGTTCTTCATCTCCTGGGTTCTAGCGCAGTTTAGTGGCTGTACTGGAAGAACAGCGCGGCGGCGGCGATCGCGACCGAGACCACGATGAGGCCCGTGAGGCCGCTGCCGCTGTCGCCCTTGCCCGTGGACGCGGCGCCGCCGCGCGTCGCCTTCTTCTCAGCCGGGGCGTCCTTGACCTCGCCCTCGACCTTGCCCACGAGCCACTGCTTGAGCTGCGCGCGCGCGTCGTTCGAGTGGCCAATGTCCTCGAACTCGTCCGTGGCGTCCTGGCCGGCGAGGTCGAGCATGATCTCCGGGCCGCCGGGGTGGTCGTCCAGGAACTTGGTCACGTCGTAGACCTGGCGGAGACCGTCGTCCTTGATGATCATCCAGCAGTCCTCGGCCGTGTTGTGCTTGGCGACCTCGTCGCGCGAGAACTCCTTGAGCGCCGCCTCGGGCGTGGTCTGCTGCGGCTCGGCCATGGTTACGAGATGTCGGGTTTTGTGTGTCGAGCGGCGCGCGTTCTTGTGTGTGAGGGTGGCGAAAGCGATTGATCAGGATGGACCTGCGCGCGGGACGACCACGTTTCTCTCACCCATGGGACCGCCAGATTGGATTGGGCCCCCCGGGGGCGTCAAAAAGTCAAAACCCATCTTTAAACCTTATTTACGAGGTGTTATGGTGACAGTAGTGTGGACGACGCCATCGGGAAAATTCCATGTGGTACACTCTATATCTGTGACGTGTGTCGGGCTCAGCATATCAATAGCTCCAAAAAGGCAGTCGCTAAGAAAAGAGCAAATGCCGCACTGGATGGGGGAAATGAGCGCGCACAGGATACCCCCTCCGGAGGCGATATCAATAGGCCGAGGAAGAAAAAGCACACGATGATCTGGTCGGACTGCTTGGCGCGAAGGCAGTGCGGCGGAGGCGCGAGGCCACTCTGGAAAGGAAGCGTTCTCTCACGCGCATTTCCCGCCGCGGAGCTGCAGTGGCTTTGATTCGCGCATCACGATGCCGACGACCGCGTTTCTCGAGAAGCAGAAGCAAGTGCCGATGATCTTCCGTCGGCACGGAGACACGGAACCCAAGACCCGTGGCCACGCACTGGGCAACACCAAGCCGGCGTCCTCGTACGTGCACGAGCTGCAGCGCCAGGGGCTCGACTCGCTTACGACGCTGGAGAACAACGCCACGGCGCTGACGATCACGCGTCCGTTTAACCCCAACTTCATCGCGTTCGACAAGAAGGTACTGCGCTTCGGCGCCTACTTCCTCGAGGCCGTCCACGAGAGCAACCTCGAGAACTACCGCGTGCGCAAATGCGAGGTGTTTTACTACCTCGAGGACAACACGATCCAGATCACGGAGCCCAAGATTGAGAACAGCGGCATTCTGCAGGGCAACTTTGTAAAGCGCCACCGCATTCCCAAGCCGGAGAGCGACGCGTATGGCAACGTGCAATACTTCACGTTCCGAGACTTGAACATCGGGCTCGAGCTGACGTTCTACGGGCGTACGTTCCACTTGATCACGGCGGACCAGTTCACGCGCCAGTTCTTCAGTTCGCAAGGTGTGCAGGTGCCGCAGGACGAGGAGCCGCCTCGCGACTCGTATACGGATATCCGCAAGGCGCAGATGTCGCGCGAGACGGGCCACGACATGAACGCCAACTACGGCAAGAAGCAATACCCGATGAAGGACTTCATGGAGGCGAGACTCGGCAAGTTTGCTCGCCCGCCTGACCACCTTCGCCGGTTCCTCGACCACGACCGCCATGTGCTGCGATTCTTCTCGATCTGGGATGACACCGATAAGCTCTACGGCATGAAGCACCGGTACACGATCCACTACTTCTTGGCTGACCAAACCGTCGAGGTTTTGGAGTCGTACGAGCGCAACTCGGGCTGCGACCCGTTCCCGAAGCTGCTTAACCGCACGAAGCTCTCGAGAGATCCGAAGCGCCAGATCTCGGTGGCCGTGTGCGACAACGAGACCGAGGAGAGTCTCGCGATCTCGTCGCAGAACATCTATACGTGGGAGGACTTCAAGATCGGCAAGTATGTCACGATCTGCAACCGTCAGATTTTGATTCTCGACGCGGACGACAGCACCCGCGAATGGTTCGAAGCGAATGGTGCGCCTCTGGCTCCCGCCATCGTTGTTGCCGATCCTCCAAAGGTTATTCCGCCCTTTGTGCCGCCCGTCCACGACGGCATCGGCTCGGAAGAGGACTCGCTCCAGTCTTGTTACCACTTGCTGCCCAAGGCGCCTCTCAAGAGCATCGAGTCGCTGGACACGACTGAAGTGCTGCGTTTCCGCGCTCGCTTTGAAACGGATAAACCCGAGGACGTGGACCGCCGCTTCATCATCTCGGTCATCGTCACCGACGCAAGCGTGCAGATTGCCGAGCCCAACCTGCGCAACAGCGGATTTGTGTGCGGCAAGTTCCTTGAGCGCACGCGTTGCAAGCGACCCGATGGTGCCTACTTTGTGCTCAACGACTTTTACGTTGGCGCGCGCGTCAAGATTTCCGGGCGCACATTCATCATCTACGAAATGGATGACTACAGTGCCAACTTCATGGAGAACCACGTGGCGAAGTTCATCCGGTCGGACAAGATCGTGGTCGTCCAGAAAGTGCGTAGCCGCCTTCTCGACAAGAGTGTGTTCACGACCAAGCTCACGGCTGCGCGCAAGCGAAGCACTGCGCTTGACCCGGAAGAGCTGACTTCGCTTCTTGAAGATCTCGTCCACGATTTCGCTCAACACGACGCCATCACGATCATCCGCAACTACGGCAACAAGGAGAAGATGACGATCGACTTGGATCGTGTCGTTCAGCTCGTCGGATAGGCGAACTGGACTGCCGACGCGCGTAGACCATAGTATGAGCTGCTGTCGCGACAGTAGACCTATTTACATGAAACAACATACAACCACATTCGTTTCCGCAAGGCTCACACGTACGTACGCTTTCCGCAATCGTATATTTCTGTGTTGCTGTGTAAAATGACGCTCCGGTGGAGAAGACGCCTGAAGTACTCACCAACGCCAGGTGAGATTAGACGTTGATCACTCGTGCGAGCTTCTGGATGCGGTTCAGCAGCAAATCTCCCTTCTTGATCGCGTCTTGGTACTGCGCGTTCTTCGCATCCGGGCGGTTGGTTTCGATCACACCAGCGACCTTGTCAATCTTAGCATTCAAGCGACCGGCGGCGATGAAGCGAGCGAGCTCCGTGTCCAGGAACTCGATCGACACACCGAACGAACGCGCCATCGACTCCATCGTGACGCTTCGGTAGGCTTCAAGAAACTGCGAGTACGCAAGCACGCGCAGCTCACGGTACAGGAAACGAATGTGGGTCGAAAGGTACTTGTCACGAAGCAGGTGCGGCTGGATCTCCACGAGAGCCGTGAAGAAGCGCTTGTAGTTGCAGTCGTACAGACCGTTTAAGAAGTCGGTCAGGACCGGAATCTCGTTGATGACCGCGAGAATCTCGGGAGAGTCAACAATCTATGCAAAAGAAACGTGGGTACATGTGAGCGCCACTGCATTATCCACGAACTGGTCTAGTACTGGAAGTAAACCACGCACCTTCTTCTTGAGGTCCACGCGCGGCAGGTTGAGCACACACGTGATGACACAGTAGAAGATCATCTTGTTGTACGACATGAGCTCCGTGGCCGTGAACGTCGCAACCGACTCCTGGAAAAGCTTGGACGCCTTCTTGAAGTCGCGCGCGAGGATGAGGTAGCAGCCCTCGTACACCTTCAAGCGGTTGCGGCGGTCCCAGTCACCGCCCTCGTCGATGAGCCTACACACAATACACGCATTAGTTTACGTAGCAAATACATCAATAAGCACACCGTCACTTCGTACGCCGTGGCCTTCTTGATGTACTTTTCCACGATCTCGAGGTCCGAGAAGAAAAGCCCGATGCGGATGATGTGGAGCGCGACGAGGATCTTCTGGTTGATCGACTGCGGCTTCTCGCCGGCGACGCGGAACGCCTCGAGCGCAGCCTCCTTGTCACCGATGCGCGAGTACATGCGCGCCTTCGCGAGCAGCGCCTCCAGCACCTCGATGTCGCCGAGGTTCTGCGTGGCGTCCGCGACGCGCTCCTCGAGCGTCTTGAGCTCCTCGTCGTTCGAGGCCGCCATCTGCGCCACGAGCGCCTGGTCCACGGGCCACTTGAACTCGGCGCACACGCGCTTGTAGAACGGCGTCATCTTGTGGGTCGTGATGTGCTCCAGCAGCGCCTTCTTGTGGGTCTCGTCCGCCGCCGCGATCGTGCTCGCGCCCGAGTGCTGGTGCTGCACGAGGTAGTACACCTCGGCGATCGCCATGTTGGGCAGCGAGCCCAGATCGTCCTCGATCTCCTCCGAGATGTTGCCGGCGCTCGCCTGCTTCTTCGCGGGCGGCGCCACGGGCTTGGTCTCCTTCGCCTCGGTGCCCATGTTGGTCGAGCTTGGTGTTGGGCCGGAATTCGGTATCTTCCTGAGGGGAAACCGGAGAGGATTTTCTCGAGTGCAAAAGGGGGGAGCGAAGTACTCTAGTGAACCCGATTAGAGGACTTTGAGACACCTTCGTCCAACCTTCAGACGACATTTGCGGCAGCGTTTGGGTAGGGCCGGGAGAATTGGGTCAAACAAATCTGCGCGAGGGGGAGCACAAAATGATTGTGGGAGGAAATGGCGCGTTTTCTGTGGTCGCTAGTTATGGAAATGAGAAGACAGTGCGCCTATATGTGAGGCCTTAACGGGAATCGTAACCTCACGGGACTCAGAACGGAGCCGGTGTCACGAGAAGCACTTGAAAGGTCTCACTTGCTTAGCAGTAGAAGAGACCGCCGTATGGGATGCCGAGGCCGCACCCACCGCCCCAGATGCCCGCGCCAAACGTGTTCCAGAAGCCCAGCGGGTACGCCCAGCCACTCAGGCCGCCGCACGAGTAGCCAAAGCGGTAGGGCCCAAAACCGCCCCAGCCGCCCCAGCCTCCACCATAGATACCGCCCCAGCCGAGACCGCCCCAGCCGCCGATGCCGCCGCCAAGCCACTGCTCCTGCTTGTCGTTGTCGACCGCCACGACCGTGCGGTCGCCTTCCTTGTTGGTCGTCATTTGCATGTGCTGCATGCCGCCCGTGAGATGGATGCCCGCCGGGAGCTTGGCCTCCTCGACGGCCTTGAGCGCCTGGTCTGGCGTGGGCATCTCAACCACGCTGTTGGCGGCCGACACATCAGCCGCGCTGGCAAGCGACACGGCCACACAGGCAGCAGTCGCGGCGATCACCGAAAACTTCATGGTTGGTGGAGGAGGTGAGGTTGGTCCTTGGTAGGGAAAGTTGGTGTAGCGCCGAGACCGCGGATTGCGAAGTGAGAACTCCGGCGGAAACAACTACCACGCTGTACCCCTCTACACAGCCCGCGCTCCTTACCGCGCAATCTCCTCCTGAAGGACTTTCCTAGAATCGCGTGAGGACGGCGCCGCATCCATTCCGCCAAGTGGTGGATGGATGTCAGGCACTGTCAACTTCAACGCGAAACGAGGAATCTTGGCGCTACGCTAAGTGCGTATCTCCCACTCGTAACCTTAAACCGTACTTAGGGAAGATGTGCCTCGAAGGTTTCCCCAATAGAAGCGAGAGCCGCCCGCGCCAGCCAATCGCGAGCCATGGGGAGGGGACCCGCCGCTCTCCGCCCACCCACGACCGACGTACCCTTCCTTCATCCCCCGGAAATCCCCACGCACGGCCACCATGGACCCCAACCAGCGTACGTCCCTCCTGTATGGAGGACGGAGGAGGGGAAGGAGCTCCCCTCCGCTCCTCCTCCGCTCCTCCTCCTCCGCGCATGCGATGCCGCCTGTCTACGCTTTATGACTAACGCTCTGGCTGTGTGTGGCTCCGCAGCCAAGAAGACGACGTTGAACCCGTCGGCGCGCTCGTTCACGTTCAACCCGACGGCCTCGACGTGGACGCCGCCCAACTACGGCGCGCCGCCGCCGCCGCCGCCGCCGGCCCCAGCCCCGCCGGCGTTCAACGTGGCCATGCCCGTGCCCAAGAAGGGCAGCGCGTTCGCCGCGACGGCCATCCCGGCGCCGGCCCCGCCGGCCCCGCCGGCGCCGTCGTCGCCCGCGCCCGCGAGCCCCAAGAAGGTCGCGTCGCCCAAGAAGGTGGCCTCGCCCGTGGCCTCGCCCAAGCCGGCGCCGACGCCCGCGGCCGTGGAGGAGGTCGAGGCCAAGGTCGAGAAGCTGGACCTGGCCGCCGCTGAGGAAGAGGAGGAGGCGTTCGTCGAGGAAGAGGAGGTCGGCGACGAGGACCCGCGCGAGCACCTGAACGTCGTGCTCATCGGCCACGTCGACGCCGGCAAGTCGACGCTCTCGGGCAACATCCTGTACCTCATGGACATGGTCGACAAGCGCACGATCGAGCGCTTCGAGAAGGAAGCCAAGGCGCGCAACCGCGACTCGTGGTTCCTCGCGTACATCATGGACACCGGTGAGGAGGAGCGTGCTAAGGGCAAGACCGTCGAGGTCGGCCGCGCGCAGTTCGAGACCGAGAACCGCCGTTTCACGATCCTCGACGCGCCGGGCCACAAGAACTACGTGCCCAACATGATCCAGGGCGCGTCGCAGGCCGACATTGGTATCCTCGTGATCTCGGCGCGGAAGGGCGAGTTCGAGACCGGTTTCGAGCGTGGCGGGCAGACCCGTGAGCACGCGATGCTTGCCAAGACGCTCGGCATCAACAAGCTCATCGTCGTGATCAACAAGATGGACGAGGCCAACTGGGCCCAGGAGCGCTACGACGAGTGCACGAACAAGCTGCGTCCGTTCCTGCGCACGTGCGGCTTTGCCGTGAAGCGCGACGTTGTGTTTCTCCCGATCTCGGGCCTCGCGGGCGACAACGTCAAGGACACGATGAGCAAGGAGAAGGCGCCGTGGTACGATGGCGACTCGCTCATTGGCTACCTTGACAAGATGCACATTGACGGCCGCAACGCCGAGGCGGCGCTGCGTGTGCCCGTGCTCGACCGCTACCAGGAGCGTGGCACGGTCGCCATGGGCAAGGTCGAGTCGGGCGTGCTCCGCACGGGCCAGAAGGTGATGCTCATGCCCACGCGCGCGACGGCCGTCGTGAACCAAGTGTACATCAACGAGAAGCCCGTGCGCACGGCCAAGCCGGGCGAGAACGTGCTCATTCGTCTCTCGTGCGGTGTGGACGACGTCCAGAAGGGATTTGTGCTCTGTGGGCCGAAGGACCTGCCGCAGCCGAAGGCGATCCACAAGTTTATCGCGCAGGTCGCGCTCGTGGACACGCTGGAGCACCGCCCGCTGCTCACTGCCGGTTACAAGTGCATTCTCCACATCCACACGGTCGCGCAGGAGTGCACGGTCTCGAAGCTGCTGCGCCCGATCGACCCGAAGACGGGCAAGCCGGTCAAGAAGCCGGTGACGTTTATTAAACAGGGCCAGAGCGTGATCTGCCTCATCGAAGTCGAGCAGAGCATCACGATCGAGACCTTCGACACGTTCCCGCAGCTCGGCCGCCTCACGCTCCGTGACGAGGGCAAGACCATCGGTATCGGTAAGATCATGCAGCTCGACAAGAAGGAGGACTAAATGAAGTAGCGAGTAGTGCCGCATGCTAGTCCGGCCCGAGCCACCCACCCAATCGTGGCTAAAGGTGCAGCACGGCCGCGGCGACGCGAGTGTGCGATATCAATGGATTCTCTGATTTGCAAAGAATTCACTCGTGTCGTTCTTACCTGCTCGTGTCAGCACACTTGGATTGTTCCGTTCTCATACACCCGCCATGCATGAGGCGTGGTCAACATATCAGCATGGGCGGCTGTGTTGATGGTCACTGACGAGGATTTGCTGACAAATATTAGGCGAGTCACGCGGGAAGTGAGCATGCCTCCCGCGTAACTCGCCTAATATTTCTGTCTCCTCTACCCTTGCCTGATATTTATCAGAACGTGCTGAAAGGATTTCCGATGTGATCCTCTCCAGGGGAGGCATTAGGCTTGTGTACTTTGAAGTATCATGGGAGAGTCTCCTGACTGCTGCTAAAGGCGCACCCGGCGGATCGTAATTATCATTGATACATGTTTAAGTGCCTGGTCCCTGTGGGTAGCTCCCACAAACAACTGCTACGACGGGCTCACGCTCCGAGTTCCTGTGTGTATGCGAGAGTTGTGTGTAAGAGGCATCATCTCTCCCTTCAAGCCTTCATGGTGGGATATGATGCCCGCACCGGGAAATCTTGAGATGAAGCACATGGGTTGTGTGATCAGAATGTGATGCTGACAAGGCAGTCAGGCTCCACACAGCAATCCGGCTGGGTACGGCGCCACCCATTGAGCCTCGGACCTCCTCCTCAACGTGGGCAAAGCCTCTAGGACGGATGTGACTCGCGGACTTCCTGGCTCGTAACCCTCGTGATGTCTGACTCGAGCGAGCTCCAGGCCGTAGGCTGCATCCCTATCCAGCCACCGCGTTTGCTGTCGGGCACGCTTGCCATCTGCACAACGAAACCTACGTGAGTCCTACGTCCTGGGGTGCCTGTCGGGACCCCAGGACCAGAGACTCAAGTGGACTCACTTCGTCATTTACCAACAACAGCCCAAGCCTCCCTCTTCTCCAAGCCAAGCCAAGTCCCTCGTGTTAGCCATGCACAAGTCCCAGCTTCTCCTCACGCTCCTCCTGGTGCTCACCCTCGTATTCTCGTCGGTGGAGGCCATCCCGTGCAAGTTCTGTGACCAGCAGACGTGCCGCTCGAACTGCACGTCGGACCTCAAGTACTGCTACGAGTACGAGAAGGAGCACAAGACGGATGAGAAGTGCCTCTCGCTCTACTACATCTGCAACGCCAGCTGCTCGATCGTGCCGCGCTCGATCGGCGTTGAGTCAAGCACCTCGAACGACACGCGCACGCCCACGCCGGCGCCGACCGTCTCTGCCTAGGACACCAAAAATGTCTCCTCGATTGACTTATCGTCACGCTCGACAGCACGAGAAGATTTCCACTCTCCGTGTACGGATCGTGAACGTATCGAAGGAACCAGTCGATCCTATTTCGCATTCTGCAACCCGAGACAGTGACCTAAAGGACCAACGAACATGGAAAACATCGATGATCCTAATCCGCTCGATGTCTTTTTCAGAATTTGATCGTTGTGTGCAATTGAGAGGGATCCACCACGGACAATGCGTCTGTGCGAGCATGCCGTGGAGGTAACAGAACTGGATCGTTGGCACCGCCCCCTGCAGACCGCGTGCCACGAGGTCACTGGTCAGATCAGTGTATCCATGTTGTGTGCAGAATGATTGTCTGAGGGTCACTTGCAAGAGGTACAGCCCGATACGAGTGTGCGATATCAATGGATTTTCTGATTTGGAAACTACACGCACGGTTCTGTTCTCTGATGGCTCACACACTCTTCCCTACTTGGATACTCGCTCTAAGCCGTTGCATCGCTATCTCTCCACGCTTTCGTTCATGGTATTCGGCCCTACGCCATCCGATCGTCCATGCTGCGGATGTGCGGAAAAAGAGAAAAAATATATAAGAGTGAGTTTGGCGGGCAAACTACGAGCCTCCTGACATTTATCAGATGGGCTGACGCGGACCGTTGTACCGTGTCCAACACAATCCTTCCGGTGTTGAAACAGCTAATGTCTCCGGTGATGTGCGGTGCGCCAAGCGCCTCATTCTGCCCTCGTGTGTGCTGATTTCCTCTCACCACACTGGAGTGCATGAAGTATGCACATATTGGTTCCTCGCTGGGAAATCTTGAGCTGAAGCTCGTGGGCTCCATAACGAAGTGGACCTCGCTTCCTTCCCTCAGCCCACACTGGAGGGACAAGACCGAATCTACAGTATCCTCGACGTTCGAGAACACTGTAGATTCGGTCCGTTCGACTCGAACGGACCCTGACCTAACGCCCCTACGGCTGGTGGCCTTTTTGGTGGCTAATCCCTGCCTAGTGTTCTGCCACTACCGTCGCCCCAGTATCGAGGGGTGAGGAACTCACTTCGCAATTTGCCAACGACTGCCCAAGCCTCCTCTCCTCTTCAAGATCAGCCCAAACCAAACGCCTTCACCAGCCATGTCGAAGTCCCAGCTCCTTCTCGCGTTCGTCCTTGTGCTCAGCCTCGTGTTCTCGTCCGTGGAAGCCATCCCGTGCCGCAACTGCAACCAGCAGTCGTGCCGTGCGAGCTGCACGTCCGACCTCAAGTACTGCAAAGAGTACCAGAAGGAGCACAAGACGAAGCAGTACTGCCTGTCGCTCTACTACGCCTGCAACGCCGGTTGTGCAGTCACACCGCGATCGATCGGCGCCGAGTTGAGCCCCTCCTCGAACGAGACTCGTACGCCCACGCCCGCGCCGACAGTCTCTGCTTAAGGAAAGACTCGGGAAGACGGCGGTGGAGTACCTCGTTTCAGCAGCAGCGACAACGTGCGGCAACGTGTACGTAGTACACTCGGGCAACGCAAGTATCCGTGTCGTTGACAGCATCAAACTCTTGTAAGTAAGAGCGGACAGGTGAACTCGATTGAAAATATACGTAGCGGAGTTCTACTAGAATTCGTCGCCACAAGTTTCTCGCGAGGCTTGATTTGAGAAAGCAGGCGCAGATTTCGGAGAGTGCATCTGACTGCCCTGGTATGTGGGCAGAAGAGGATCACTGCATCGGGGGCATAGTCGTCAGAGAGCCACGAGACTTCGAGATTTCAATAAACGAAAGTAGTTGACTGAGTAAAGCGTAAATGCTAACCACGCAAGAGTGGAGTTAGCTCACAAGCATGGGAACTAGCGACGATGAGGGTGATCGCCGGCAACAGTACAGTTCTCGAAGCTCTAGCCTGTGGGCGAAAGTGTTGGCTTCATATCACCCTACACGGTTAGATTCTCAACATCCGCAATTAAACATAGTTCCCGACCCTCGGTTCCAGCCTGCGGTCGCTCGTAGCAGCTATGATTGGTATTCGAGTAAAAATCTGGGCGAAGGCAGCTGCTGCTTTATTCATATTCCCACCTTTTGAAAGACAAATGTGGCTATCATGCGTACCGAGACGACTGCAGGGCCCAGCTCGAGTGCTGCCGCGACTGGCAGGCCGATTCGGGCATGAGCAAGCACTTTTCTCTGTCTTCTACCTAGGCAACATTGGATGTTCGCCCATTCCGTGGTCCACTGACGAAGAGGTGGGCGATAATGAGACCACGACCAGCCCATAAGCCACGCCAACAATCGCTGCAGGCGATGCGATCGACTACCATTGGGTGAGCCCAGTCGCTCGTTGGCAAGAGCGCGACAAAGCTCGTCAGTGTGGTGGTCAGTCGTGCGGCCGCCGCAACGAACACAAGTGCGAGGCTGAGCGCAGACATTGATCAAGACGGAGGTTGTTTGCTATTTTTGTCGTGCCTGGGTCCACTGCCAGGGATATCGTTCTTTACAGAAAATATTGAGTTGGAGCGCATTGCACTTCAACATGACCGTCACTCTCGACAGTTCGAGGACGACAAAACCACGCGGTCAGCCGCCCAGGACGAAGCAGGACGATCCGCCTACCCCGGCCTCGGGCGCCTCGTCCTGCTTCGAACCTGCGAGTGGGCGTGCTCGGATAGGCACGCATCAGTCTAGGCATTCTAGAAACATCCCCCAAGCAGCTCACACGCCCTCTCCTGTAGCCATGGTCTCCTCGTCGCTCGCGCTCATCCCGAGCCCGCAGCACCGCCTTCTCGACGCGCCGTTGCGGTTCGCGTCGAGTGAAAGCGACGGGTCCGTCGACTGGACCGCTGTGGGCAGCCCTAAGTCCAAGAAGGTGGCGCAAGGCGACTTCGCGGCCGCTAGTCTCGTCTCGCCACGCAACCGGCAGCTCGTCGTGGCGGCCCCTAGTGGTGAGGCCTTGGAGCGCGGCGTGCAGGCAGCGATGCCCGCGATCCAGTTCTATCTTCACGGCATGGCCACGCAGGCACACTGCCCATGATCGACCTACGATGACGAAGCACCTGCCGACGGCTTGAGCTAGGTCTACCTTTTAAAGAACTCACATCAAAAGTCTTTTTGTCTACAACACCTACAAATACAAACTTCCCCATAGTGAAGTGCGACACTTTAATGCCTTGCGCGAGGCATGTCCCCGTGTCTTTGTTTCAAGGCTTGGTGTTGAAGATGGCTCACATTCTATCCTGTACAAATGACGCATACGGCATGAGCGAGGATGGGCGTCTGTCGGCGATGCCGAAGAGCTGGTTTCCGGAGCGTGAGGAGATGTCACACAAGGCTGTGGCGAGGCAGGCCAGCATGTGGTCGACTCAGCCACGTCCCTGGCTCGAGGCTGCCTCGGCAACGCCGTCGGAGGTCGGGAGACCACCCGGACCCACAACCGCGCTCTCCGCCACTCGTTACACGAGCCAGAAGCGCGACCGACCAAGTGTAGGACTTACCCATCTCACCACACCCGCAGCGCGAGCTCCAGCGCTCGCGTGATCGGGCCGCTAAGCTCGATTAGACGGCCATCTTTCCCCATGACTCGATGCAATTGCAGTAGGAAATTCTTTGTTGTATGCATATCCAAGAACTCTTGACGTCAAGAAAGGGCACGTAACGTCGGAGCCTCCCTTGCCGTAAGCTTATGACTCGCCAGCGTATCCAAGTTTTTCTAGAGGTCTGTTCATGGTTGGATCGTCCAACAGGCCACTTGCATGTCACTGGCATCAAGGCCGTTTGTCCATATAGCGAAATCTGGCCCAAATCAGACTCATCTCGTACTGAGTACTGTGTTCGGACGGCACGACGCTGATGCGAGATCCCATGAGTACTTCAAGTACTGTGTTCAGACGAGATGATGTTGATATGAGATCCCATGGCACTCATACGTGGTTGTCTCGACGCGCGCCACGACGGAGCCCGCCGGGGAAACGAGATTGAGCTGGAGTTCATTTTCTATTTCGCGGCCGTCTCGGCCCTCTGCTCCTCTGACATCCACCCCTGGTCCAGCCATGAAGTCGACGGCGATCGTACTCGCTCTGGCGCTACTCGTGAGCCTCGTCATGTCGTCTGTCCAAGCGATTCCGTGCCGGCCGTGCAACTGCCTCCCTGCCTGCAACGAGGACTACGAGTATTGCAAGGAGTACAACAAAGAGAATCATGACGACCAGCCCTGTCTTTCGCTGTACTATATCTGCCGCGCGGGCTGCGCGTTCGTCCCGCACAAGAAGGCGGCAAAGGCTGATGACGACATGGTCATTAAGGTACACCCAGCGAGCGAAAACAGCACAGACATGGACACAACGCCGTAGTCACTTCAAGTTGTGCACACGGCGGATGGTTTCCTGTGGCGCTGTCGCGGCCGAGCATCTTCAATACATAAATCGGACATAGTTCCTCGCCTGTGAGCTTGTTTCATTTCTGCCGTACGCAAAAGTGCTTCGCCCGCTTTTACTGGTGCCTCCCTCTACAGTATCCTCCAAGCCCACTGGACGCGATGCAGCTCTTGGTCCCGAGCTGCTGACCTGAACGATCTCATCCTCGTGGCGTGTGATGAGCACGAGGTGTGTGTGGCCCCCGCCAGACGCCTGAGCGCATCAGCAGCGCGCACCACGCGCTCACTGTTACAGATGTCGACTCCATGATCTCATCAAGGTGTAGCGGCCGTCGCCATCCGCCGTCTCCACGCGTTACTGCAGTTCGCGTCAAGTGAAGCGACGGGTTGGTCGACTGGACAGCCACGAGCACTCGAGTAGCCCCAAGTCCGAGAGGGTGGTGCACGGTGAATTTGTCTCGCCACAAACCGGCACCTTGTGGTGGCGTCGCCTGGTGACATCGCAGCAAGTAATACAGTACCCGTGATGAAATGTGGATTCTTTAAAATGACTACGTATTCTACAGCGAGACACCGGGTCAAAGAGATTTCACCCGGACGATTCCGGCCACATGGGAGAAAGCAGTGGATGTCCCGAAGCCAAACTTCGTTTTGTTCCTGGTCGACCGCAAACGAAGTTTGGCATTACAGTTTTCCTGACCTCAGCGCAACCCTTGACAGCGTATCCCTTTTATAATTGATCAAACTGTGTGGAGCATTGTATAGTTTTTTTGTGCCATCTTATTTGGTTTAGGAATGATCACCTGTTTAAAGCGATCATTATGCATTTTGCGCTGAGGCCAGGGAAAACTGTATATCGTAATAGTACTACACCGTTAACTGCAATTAGTCTGAGTTGAGAATTAGCCGGCGCGTCCATACGTTTTGCTCAGACCATTTTGTGTGATTGCCTCCTCGCAGAGGAAAGTGCCCGCGGAAATAGTCTGAGATGGGGCGGTTTCGTAGTCAGAAAAAGATCAGAGAGATGATCGCTGTACCGGTACCTTGTTGGGAACAGACCGCACACCAATCAGCAATTGCGAATCGTCGATTGGGTACAATATTCTCACCGAAGAGATCTCATTGTGGGCAAAGGAGATGATACTTAGTTGAGGTTATTTGGCTGTGCAACTCCATCTGCCTCACCCTATCCAGCAACATGCCTTTTCTTTTACGACACAGTGGAGCTCCACAGTTTGTAACCGAACCCCGATGCCCCGGCCTCCTCCGTTTCAGCCTGGAATCCAGCGCCGTCCAGCCATCCAGCCAGCAACACGCCCGGCAAATTTTCGACGTCTTTGCTTCGGGTGCACTGCAGGCACTGCTGCAATCACTGCACTGCGTCACCAGCTGCTGAGAGGAGCAAACGAATGCCACGCTGGCAATTGTGCTCTGAGAACAGTACAGTATCAACCAGGAAACTGGTCGTCGAAACCGATTCTGTTGCGTTGTCATGGTATGTAGCAGTTGAGGAGATACGAGGGCTTGGGTGGACAAGTAACGCACGCAGAGCATCGTATGCCCGCAGTCAGCGCATCCGACAGTATCAGCCAGACTCACCTCGCCCTATTGGGTTCAGGCTGGATAGTACCGATCCGACGCATGATCGTTCGCTCCTTCTACCACCTGAGTGCCGGCTCGTGCCGCGCCAGCCAGTCGGGCGCGTCGAGCACCCCGTCCAAAGAGACACGAGGCTAGGGAGTCACTTTTCATTCCGCCGGCCATCCTCACCCTCCCGTTTTTTCTCAGCCCATGAAGGCGACGACGCTCGTGTTCGCACTGGCGGTGCTGGTGAGCTTGGTCGCGTCGTCCGTTCAAGCCATTCAATGCCGGCCGTGCAACTGCCTCCCCGCCTGCAACGAGGACTACGAGTACTGCAAGGAGTACAACAAAGAGAACCATGCCCGCCAGCCCTGTCTTTCACTGTACTACGCCTGCCGAGCCGGTTGTGCGGTTATCCCGCACAAAAAGGCAGAGAAGGCTGCCGACGACGTGATCGTCCACGTGCGCGTTGTGGCCAAGAACGATACAGAAGCGGCCGCGACGCCCTAGTCGCTCTAAAGTTTTGTGCGTTCGCTGCGTAGGCTTTGGAAGCAACCTCAAAAACGCGTGGCTAGCCTGCAACTTCGAAACATCATTTGGTGTCTCTAAGCTTGATATACTTTCTTCAATCAATCTAACCCAACTAAGCTCATACTTCTGTCCTCCTATT
>JAMFLL010000775.1:0-26141 GCA_027475725.1 Pythium rhizo-oryzae | reverse complement strand
CGGCGTGCTCTCGGACAAGTCCAAGGGCATCCCGGCGATCGGCTTTGGGCGCCGCAAGACCTGGCTCGCGGGCGGCGCGCTGCTCGTGGTCGTGTGCTTCTACTTTGTGTTCGCGGCGTGCGCGCCGCGGTGGTTCACGCCCACGCCAAGCCGCCTGGCGCTCGTGATCTACTACAGCGTCGGCGCGAGCCTGTTCAACTTTGGCTGGGCCGCCGTGCAAGTCTCGCACATGGCGTTGGTACGTGGCGACTTTCTTATTCGGGTTGCTGCTTGCGAGGCCGTTGGGAAGCTGACTCTGAGTGCTCTGTCTAGGTTCCGGAGCTGTCCACCGACGACAATGTCCGCTGTGTGCTCAACAGCACGCGGTACGCCTTCACAATTCTTTCGAACGTGCTGGTGTTCGCGGTGTTTTTCCTGCTGCTGCGCGTCGTGCACCCGTACAGCGTGCCCGACGCGGAGAAGTTCACGTTGCTTGCGTACACGTCCCTCTTCGTGGGCGGGGTCTGCACGGTCATCTTCCTCACGGGCACGAAAGAGCGCGTCTCAAGCAGCCGAGAAGAAGCCCGCCGAACGCGCATTATTATCAGCCAGAGCCCGTCGATGGCGGACACGAAAGTGCGTGGTCCGGCGTCGCTGCCGTTCGATGCTGATCTGGAAGTCCACGACACGACGGAGTTCGAGCACCACTACGACGCGTCGCACAAGCCCATGACGTGGAAGTGCTGGTTCAAGGAGACCATGTTCTACGAAGTCGGTGTCGTGTACATGTGCACGCGGCTGGTCGTCAATGTGACGCAGGTGTTCATCTCGTTCTACCTCATCGTGACGCTCAAGATGTCGGCCACCTCGATCGCGATCGTGCCACTGCTTGTATATGTGTCCGGCTTCCTCGCGACGTTCTTTCTGCGGTACCTGAACGAATCGCTTGGGCGCGTGGGCTCGTTCTCGCTTGGCGCGGCGCTGGTCGTGCTCGCGCTCGGTCTCTCGTACCTGCTCACACCCGAGACTGCGACTTGGATCTATGTTTTCTCGGCCATCTTAGGCATGGGCAACTCGATCATTATGGTCACGTCGGTCTGCCTGGAGGGCGACCTCGTGGGCAACAACATCGAGAGCGGCGCGTTTGTCTACGGCGCCATGAGCTTCACTGACAAGATCTCGAACGGCTTTGCTGTGCTTCTCATCCAGAACGAGCGCGAGAAGCTCCAGGAATTCCCCGTCGATGACGCCGAGTTCTTGCGGCTAGTCTACTGTGTGCTGCCGTCGCTCGCCGCCATTCTCGGTGCGCTCGCGGTGCTGTACATGCAGCACTGCAGCCGATCGACGCAGCTGCGCTCGGGCATCGCGAGCCCTGATGCGGCCGAGGGCGAGAGCTTGCTGGCCAATGAAGAAACGGCGGGGGAATACGGTTCAGCATGAGCTGGCGGCCCTCCTCTGACGCCACCGGCCGTCGCCACCGTCAGGGCCGGTGCCGTCTGCTCGCTACGCAGGTCGCATCGCCTCTATACTCAATTTGATGCACGTCTCCTTTCTATCTCGTGCAGGCTTCCTTGGGACTACAGTACTTCGTGCGGTCATCCTGTGCTTGCAGTGCGTGGTCTGTCCTCTAGGGAGCCGTTCCAACGATCTCTTCCGGCTTCTTCCATGGCGAGTTGGCGCTTGGTACAGTAATGAAAGTATCTGTCTTTACAGCGTGTAGGACAAACATTTGGAAGAGGACATAGAGCAATGGCGCTGAGGGACAAGGGACAAGAGACGTGAAGTGGGGTGGACTGGAACTAGAAGTCCACCGGTCCTCACCTCCCTTGTACAAGATGTAGATCTGCCTGGCCCAGGACCAACCGACCAGGAGATGTGGGAGTCCTGGGCATTTCGCGAGAGTGAATTCGGGGTGTAGGATGCGGCTCCCGGTCACGGCATCACGGCCAGATCTGGAACGCTCGTGTGTGTGGCGACAGCATGGATGAGTCTCGCAGATTTCTGACTGACGCCATCAGCCCTCCAGTCCAGTCCCTCCTCCTTGCGGCCTCCCGCAACTTGCGGGAGGCCCTCACGTTGAAGGTCCACCCTCGCCTTTCTGTTCTTCTGGACATTCATCCACGTATTTTTTTGGGCGCACAGAAGAGCCCGTTCCCTTCGCCGGGGGCCTCGAAACTCAGCTGGGGGAAACTATTGCAGACCCTCCCCGTCTGATTCGCAGCCTGCTTGGGTGGCTTGCGCCACGGCGATTGGGGCCAGCCTCCGATCGATTCTAATCTGACGCTAGGGTCACTGCGCCTAAAGGCGCAGTGACCCTAGCGTCAGGATACTAGAACGCCCGACGACTGTCTTCGAGATGGGGATCCTGCAGGCTCCGTTGCCCCGCCGAGCCGTACGCAGAGGAGTTCCCGGGAATGCAACCAAGCTCTGCGCTCTGCGGATCGTCCTGTGGGCCAGAAAGCGTGGAGGGTGTCAGAATAATGCTAACTCTGGGGATGGGAGGTCGGAGACTGGTTTGTTGAGACCGACCAAACAACCTGAACACTTGGTCACAAGACGCGATGGTTTTCGACGCAAAAATTACGACCAGCGAGCTCACACGGCGAGCTAGCTCGCTGTCACTGTCGGCGCCATTCCAAAGCCCTCGAGGAATGCAACCACAAACCGCCTGCCCTTCTGCCAGTGCTTGCAAATATCAGGTGGAAAAGCAATCTGCTGCATTCTTTTCGCGGCGCGGCACAGTATTGATTCTCTGCCAGTGAAGTGTGTACTGTACACGGCAGTTCACTACACAGACTTTACAGTACGCACAGCACCGAAGTCAGCACCGCGCTCCTCAGCCTTGAAAAGTCCTCCACCACCGCCTCGGCTGGCGCAGATCAGGACCGCCTGTGTCCATCCTCCTCGTCCGAAGAGGTCCAACTCATTCCGGAAGAGTCTTCCAGCCGCGGTCCAAAATCTCCTCTGGCGTGTGTCGCAGTGGGACGGTCCGGCAGCTGCGACGCCGGTAACGCAGCTCAGAGGTACCTCGCTGCACGGCGCCCTGCGCGCCGGCTTCGGCCAACTTGGCCGCCAAACCCTCCTTTTCTGCTCCAAGATACGAGGACCTGTAGCCATGTAAGACAGCACTCTGATTTGCCAGGATACTGAATGCAGTCAATTGAGAACGAGTGGCCAGTCGGGCTTCGATACCCAGTGCTACCAGCGGTGGCGGTCCCTCCTTGAAGTCACCTCGCGGGACACGCGTTCCAATGACTGGATTTCCCTCGCGGCGCGCACCTGCCTCGCTCACTGGATGTGAAGTTGGCGCGGGCGGTGCGCCCGTGCTGTGCTCCAACTTGGCAATCCCGCAGGTGCGACGCGACACGCAACTGTTTCGAGGAACTGCCACTCTGCCCCAGCCGGTCGCCAGTTGTGATTTCGGAGACCAACCGCGGGATGGAGTCCAGACACACTTCAAGGTGTTTTTTCATTCCTTCTCTGAAAGGGAGTTCAAACAATACGGCCATTCGAAATGCGGTCTCGGGGCCGCGAGGGAAACGGCGACTGCAGGTCGAGCGAGGAAAGTCGTCAGCGTCCCACGGTGGCCGTGGCACGACCTCAAGGGGCGAGGGCGGCCTCGAGGTCCTCTAATCCCGCGCGAGAAAGACGCCATCGGCAGAGTTCCTGGACCTTTGGCGGTCCAAACGCCCAGGTCGCGCCATCCCATCAGTCACCTTCTAACAGGAGCGAAGGGCCATCCGGTCGCGTGCCCCGCACAGTTCAAATTTCTTCCTGGGCGACCGATGTCGACTGCACGGAACAACGCCGCCGGCGCCCACGAACGGCGGTGTCGGTACGCGAGCAAGCGCTGCGAGAATCCGCGCGCGGTGAAGCGCAACGGCGAGCTGCATCGCTTTTGCGAATTCCACCGCGAGAAAGCCAATATGAACCAGAAGCGCAACGATCAAAAGAAGAAAGAAAGCGGCGGCATCAAGCGGTCAGAGAGCGACGATGTGGGCGACGGAGACGACCGCAAGAGCTCGACGCCCGCGCGGTCGCTCGGTGAGGACGAGGAGGAGAATGATGAGGACGACGACGATGACGACGATGCGTTCTTCCGCGTTGAGTCGCTCGACATCTCGCAGCTTGACCCGGACGAGCTGGACGACAACGAGATCGAAGAGCTCCAGGCGCTCGTGGTCGCCGGCCACTTGCAAGATATCATACCGGAGACCGAGCCGGAGCAGCGAATAGAGCCGTCGTGACAGGCCTCCCCAATAGAGATAACTGAGTCTTGCTTGATCCAACCGCGTTGACTCCCCGTCCTCCCTCTGCGTAGCGTGCAGACAGTCTGTGTAGTAAGGCACCCAAACCACTCGCACGGTCCTCTCGACGTTCGTGCTAGGACCCGTAGATTACCATACCTACGCGCCGACACGGTGGACGCCCGGCCTTCCGCACGCAGCGCCGTTCAGGTTGCGTAGCCATTCGCTCCGGACCGGGCTCCTCTCGCTGCTCGAAGCGAAGGGGCGAGCGGGGCGGGCCCACCGGGTGTACTGTAGGTTCTCTCCTTCCTGCCACCAATCGAATCCACGCGCACGCCGTGGGCGGGTCCACGTTGAAGCTGGATGCCCCCACAAAAGTCATCGGCTCCGGGGCACTGGAATTCTGCGCGCGGGTCCGAGGATCGCGTTCGCTGTCAAGTGGACAGCACCGGGCCAAGTGAGCCCGTGGACTCGCCCACATCCTCTGTTAGAAGGTACACACCTGTGCTATTGGGTACCAACCCTAATCTGACAGGGTTCGGCCCACTGGATTCGATGCCGCTGTGAAGCCATCGCAGTGGATTTGGCGCACGATCTCTCTTGGGGGCCACGACCCCGATGGGCTCACTTGAATTCTGGTTGATGGGAGATATATCGTCCACATCACCCACGGATACATACCAAGTGTACTGGATGCGCTCGCTCGTGGGCCGCCGAGTCAGCGCGTGCGTGTCAACGCGAGTCATTCCCGAATTGGACTGCCCCAGCCCACTACCCCACCACCACTTCCACCCACTAGCCCAAGCCACCATGAGCTCCTCCGCCTCCTTCCTGGGTATGTACGCCGTGCCGGAGGAGATGCGCTGCAAGTACCCGAGCAAGCGCTGCGAGAGCGCACGCGTGCTCAAGCGCGACGGCGACTTCCACCGCTTCTGCGAGTTCCACCGGCTCAAGGCCAACATGAACCAGCAGCGCCTCGAGCAGCGCCGCCGCATGGCCAGCCCGCGCGCGGCCTCGTCCGGCAGCGGCCAGCCGCCGCGCCGCCGCACCAAGCGCAGCATGAGCGCGCCGTGCAAGCCCGAGCCCGCGGCGCGCGAGTCGGCGTCCTCGCCCTCGAGCTTCTTCGACGTCGACGAGTTCGCGCTGCCGGCGCTCGAGATGGACGACCTCGACCTGCACCTGCTCGGCGACCTGCTGGACGCGCCACGCGCCGAGCCCGTGGCCATGGACGACGCGCTCGCGCCGCTGCGTCTCTTTGACGTCGAGCCCAGCTACTCCTCCGACTCGGTCGTCCCATTTTGGTGAACCTTCGCTGCAGAAGCCAAGCGTCCGCTTATTTTCCACGTCTGCCGTGCCTACTACCCTAATTATTCAATCAAAATGAACTGGAATTGCAAACTCAAACGGCTACATCAGTAATTTATTGGGAAACCCTGGCGACGTTTTGAACCGTCGGATAGAATAACAACAGCAACGAAGAAACCGCGTGGGCGGCAACATGCCGCAGACCACGCGCGCGCCGCTCTGAAGCGATCGCACGCGGTCCGTACAAGCCACTAAATACGACTAATAGGAAGCTCCCTTCCCAGTGGAGTGCGCTGAACGAGTGTTGGCCGTATCGGCGGCGTGGAACGGCCTACGATGGCGCCGAAGGCAAAGGGAAAGAAGGAGCAGCAGCAGCTCGAGGAAGAGGCGATGGCCGAGTGGCTCGCGCGCGGCCACCGCATCAAGGACTTCACGATGGAGAAGATGATGGGTGCGTTGCAAATAGGCGCTGTATGGGTTAGTGACTCGGCGGTCAGCGAGGACTGACGCTTTCCCTCACCTCGCATCCGTACAGCGATCTGGCTCGAGGAAGACGGCGAGGGCGACGATGATGGGGACGACGAAGGCGGCACGTTGAGCGCCAAAGAGGAGCTCATCAAGGGACTGAGTGTGCTGGATCCGATCATCGAGCAGGCCAAGGAGTACGCCGAGAAGATCAGGGAGACCGTGAAAGAAGAGGTGCGATGAGCAAGCTCTCGTGAAACGTGGGAGAGTGCGAGTGCGAGCGTTGATTTCTCCATTGTGCTTGCTTCGAATAGGCCGTGCATGTCATGAAGGCGGCGTTGGCTTATGCGGAGATCCCGCCGCTGAAGAGAAGGCGGCTTCTTCGTGAGCATGTCGCCCACGTCCACGAGATGGATAGAGAGTCAAACAAATACGTCATCGTGCGGCAGCGCGTGCTCGAAGAGTGGGAGACAGCACAGGCCGCCGAGAAGGAGCTAGCGTTTGGACTCAAGAAGCGGAATGCCAAAAAGGCGCCGCTGCTCTTGCGGTCGCGTGAGATGAAAGAGGAGGCAGATCGTGAGCAGCAGGTTAGACTTCTCGAAGACATTGAGCAGAAGCGCCGCGAGCGTATGGACGCGGAGCTCGCAGAGAAGCAGCGGCAACGGATAGCACGCGAGAAGTTTGCGGACGCGCAGCGTGTTTACCGCCGTAAAATGAATATGAAATTCTGGCAGAAGCAGTACGCCGACGCTAAAGAATTCGCCCAGCAGCACTCACTCGCCCGCGAAAACGAGCGAGACGAACAGTTCGCAGAGAAAGTCGCGCTGATGAAAGCTGAGATAGCAGAGATGAACGGAGAGGAGGAAGCAAACGACGCGCAAGCATTTGATCGAACTGTGACAACATCGTCGCTTGGTGTGTTCGGGACTCCACTTGAACCTGGTGAATGGGAGTCTTCAGTCGATGGCGGATATCGTGAAGGATTAGGTGTGTACTGTGGCATTTTCCAAGGTTAATCTGATCTCACTCAGCTCAGCTCACTGCTCTCTTGTTCTGTAGACGAACATACCATCGGTTTGTTCAGTTCGCGAGGCTTCGAAGCCGAGAATGAGCTCCTACGAATGGAGCTGATGGAGGCGCAATCAAAGGTAGCGGCGGTCCAAGAAAAGCTGGAGCTGCTGGATCACGTGAAAAGCAATCTGCTGGCGGACAAAAGAATGATTCTTGATCGAAAGGACAAGATCCTGATGGAAATCAAGGAAGTCAATGTCGAGCACGACGAACTCAATCAGCTCCTGGCAGGCCCCCCTCGCCGCGACCCGACAGAAGCGGACAAATTGCAGTTCCACACGCTGGTTTCGAGACGTGCGGAGTACAAACGACAGCTTCAGGACTTGATTGCACGCGAAGCGAACATTCAGAAACGCTCCGAGCTAGCTGTGCGCTCCGAGCAAAGCCTCCGCCCCATGCTTCAGAGGGACCAAAATGCTGTGGCCGCTCTTGAGGCAAAAGTGGGTGCAATCGATCGAAACCACACTGATATGCCGATGATTATTGGCCGCTCGATCCAGCGTGAAGACGGGACGATTGCCCTTCCTGGAGAGATCTCAGACGCCCAGGTTACGGCACCGGTGGTCAATCCTATGAAGCTGTACGCCGACGTGACGATGGCGAGCCGCTTAGCTTTACTCGAAACTGCTGCTGTACCCGTTAAGGAGCACTACAAGAGAGCAAAACACCTTGCGATTGAAGACTGGAAGACGAAGGAGCTGAAGTCTTTAGGAGAACATGAGCTGGAGGTGACAAAGAATCGTCTCGGAAGTATTCGCGATCGAATGATCGATCACCAGAAAGACAGCCTCAGGGCCGATTTGATGCAAGCAATCACTCGATTCCACGTACGTCCTACTGTGATACGCGTGATATTGTCCTGCGATGACATCATGTCTTCTAACGTTTCTCCCATAAAATGAACCCATCAGCAAGGCCCAATGACGCTTCGGAAGTGCATATTTCCGATAAAAGGTCACTTCGAATGGTGGCAAATCCGTGATCCGTCCCGGTCGTCAGGTGTCGTGTTCAACGAAGCCATGAACGTGATTTGTCTCGACTCTGACGCGTACATCGGACAACTCAGGGGTTGCGTGCGGTTTCCAAAAAGCTGCTTCTATCGTGTCGATCTGGGCTTCAAGCTTCAAAAGCGTTCAAGTAACGACGATATTCATGCGGAGCAACGGGCTGATGATGAAGAACTCGCCATCCGATCACCAGAGAGAATCGACTTTTACATTGGTTCAGACTACGATTCGCTCCAAGAATATGCTTTTGTTGATCTCGGTGGGAAGCCAATCCGCACTGGCCGTGTCTCATTCGAGTTCTACGGTACCAAGCTCTGTTATTCCTTCAATATCACTCGACAACTCGGAGGTCGGCCCCAGGATAAACCCTGCCACTTGACGCTTGACAGTTCCGCCTCATTCGAAGAGCGAATTCACGATTTCCGTGAAGAGGAGAGCCGCATGCGCCTTGTTCAGAAAGAGAACCACATCTTGTCTGAGCTGGTCAAGACATTGCGGATGCAAACCAAGAAAACCAGCACCGAACGGTGTGCAGATTTGCTCGAAGAGTTAGTCCTCGTTGAAACAAGCCAGGCAAAAACATGGGATTCAGCTTTACTGCACGGGCATTTGCAACGATTCGACCGCATCGCATATGCGAGCATGCTGCGTATCGAAATCAAAAAAGAGGTGAGCTCGTTGTGCCTTTTGTGATAAATCTTATTGCTAAACGCCTGATGTTGAGACCTTTGTCTCCGTAGCTTGCTCACCAGATTGACGAGGATGTGCTCCGTCGGAAGGGTCGAATCGACAACGTGCACGATGATTCAGCGGACCTAATATCTAATGAAGATATGGCGAACGGGGCAGCCCCAAAGATCGAACGACGTGACGCTTCCAGGTTCGTTGCGCTAACGACTCATGAAGCCTTCCACTTATTTACTAAGTGATCGTCTCCACAGAATGGAATATCTCGCAAGAAAACATGCACTTGTCGAGCCACAGTATATCAAGACGAAAAGGTCACTTGGTGAATACTGCAGCTTCAAGGCCCCAGAAATGGGAGACATTGTTCATTCAGTGAAACGTAAACCGCACAGACGACCGGCATTACATAACGAAAGCATCCCTGGCTCTTACCGTCAAGAGTCGATCGTCATGGGGCTACGTCTTGAATGGCGAGAAGGCAAGACAAAACTCCATGTCACACATAAGGTGAGTTTCAAGCTGGCATCCGGCTGTATCATATTCGCTGACGATTCACCTGTATGCAGTTGTATGGTCCAGAAGACACGAAGAGCCAACCCAGCGACGCCCCAAGACACATTAAGCGAACGTGGCGTATCGTTGATTCAGCGAACGCGGTGTTTCTAGCGAGTTCATGCGCAAGAGCACTGAAAGTTTCTCGTGACGACGAAGCTAAGGAACGCGTTTTGCTAAGAAAGAAAGAAGAGCAAGTACAACAATTACAAGAGGAAACAAGAGCAACAATGCAACGCGAAGCTGATGCACAACACTACGAAGCAACTGAAGATACGTTGCTCCGAAAGCAGAGGGACAGCGAACTTGGTCGTCGTGCCAAGCTGTTCTATGCAGATGCTATTCGTACAACAACCTACAACGAGCAAATATCATCACAGATCGACTTTCTCGCGCAACGAAAGATGAGTGCATTGGAACAGCGAGCTGTTGTTGGTGTTGATGTCAATGTCGCGTGGAGTGACGTTTTACGGGAAGTGAAAGAAGATTATGCCAGAAAATTTGTCGATGGGCGCCTGGCCCTGGTGAGGAAAACTTGGGAGCGGAAAGAAAGGCGCATTCACGAACAGCGTGAGAAAGACCGCCGAGAGCGAGCATTTCGAATTCATCAAGAGCAACAACTTGTAGATGCTATCAATTCGTCCAAGGCTGAGGAACTAGCTTTGCTTCAACGTGAACATGAGCAACGGCAAAAGGATCAGCTAAAGATTCCGCATTTTGAGCGTGCAGTGCAAGGTGCGTATCCTTGTGAACATCGAGAACTGAAAGCGTGGGGATCAAAGTACGATTCTGGGTTGCGTTGCAAGAGTTGTGGAAAGGAAATGAGCAAGTCGTTTGATGATCCTGATCACCATCGTGGTGTTGATCCTCAGCTCGATCGAGACGTTGAGCAACATCGAGCCCAAGCTACTGGTGGTAAAGCGTTGCGCATGAGAAGCGCTACACATTTCGAACAAGTTGAGCAAGAACGACTGCGCCTTGAGAAAGAAGCGCGGGAAATTCATCTATCGGATGCTGTTTTGTATGATCGCATGGACCCAAAGGCGATTGAGGATTTCAACTACAGACACAATATGAATCGTCATCCCGATTCCATCGAAGGAAACGATCCAATATACCAGCGAACGATTCAAGATTCCCATCATGCGGCCTTCCAGGATGAAGTGCTATACCACGGTCGTCTCAAGAATTATCATTTTCGTATTCAGCAACTCACTGATATGCATGCCCACACGACGACAATGATTGCGGTCCAGGTAAGTCTTCTCGGGCTATGTCGATCATATCTGATAACTTACATCAAGGTTGTCACAGCATGACTTCTTGCAGAATGTTCAAGAAGAAAATGATTTTGTCCTCGCGAAACTACCTCTTGTGGAGCGAGACCATGCCCGTGCCGTTGCTCTCGTTCAAGAAGACGAGGCTGCACTTCGTACGCTACAAGTGGTTCGCAAAGAAGTCGACAACACTAGGAAATCACGAGAGGTATGTGTGCCGATTGCGGTTATCAAGTTGCGAACATGAAGGTGGCATACTCGAAACTCATAATCACGTCTCATGACTTCAAATAGCGCGCCTACTATGCTCTTGAGGGAGTCGAAGAAGAGGCCGAGTTTGCTGAATTTCACGCTCCATCTCTCATTGAGAGCAGCAATGTGATGCAGAAGATTGTGGATCGCATGCACGAGGAAGTTTCAGGAATTCAAGCGGCGATTGATCGGTCAACTGGCGTTCTCACTGATGCCGAGAAGGAACTCAAGCGAACCGATCGTGTTCTCGCGCGCTTGTCCTGCAGGGTACGTGGAACGCGAGTACGAACAAGGTATGGTTTTTGCCGCGTTCTGTACTATCGAGAAGAGGACAACTGTGTCGTTATCTCCGCCGAGCGTTGGGAGGCAACCATCTTTATTCCAGTTGAAGAGATCGTGGGACGCGAATTGGCTGAGCAGCAGGCTGAGGCCGCGATGATGGACGCGGAGGAAACAGCAATGCGCTGTTTCGTCCGCTGCGAACGCGCACGAGAGTTTGAAGAAGGTTCACTCATGGCTGCTGAAGAGATGCACATTCGTGAAATTGTGTCCTGGCGTTCGAAAAAAGTTGAAGAGGAGGCACTAGTGCGAGCCACCTTGTGTGACGACGAGCTTGCACTACAGTTCGAGTACGAAGCCGAGAAGCGAAAGGACTCGATCAAGGCTGCGGTCGAGGAAGCTAAACAGATGAGACGGTATTCTCGTGTATCGCTTAAGCGACGCACGATGCCTGGGAAGACACCGGCTCGATCGGGTCGACTCGATGTCATGCGGGTAACGAGAGCGTGCGAAAAACGCCTGGCTATGGCGTCGATTGAACAGGCTCTGATCCAGAAAGATCGATCTCTGCGGCACACATTCCAGCAAGAGCGCGACGCTTTATTCGTTAACAAATTCAGTGCGGATGTGTACGACGACGCTATGGTCGCGATCGTGAAGCAACTGTGTGCCGAAAGTTTGGATGACGAGGTGTATGATGTGAGCCAATCGAGGCGTGCTCACAACCAAGGACGGCTTACTACTGAAGGGAAACATTTCGAACTGCCGACCAAGATGACCATGGGCGCCCATATTGAGGTTCGACTTCAGCGTTTATGGTTGGCTCGAAGGCAAAAACTTGTGACCATGCACGCTTCGTGGCAACAAGAGCATACAAAGATGCTGGCACTGCGACGTGAGCTTGCACGTCGAGACGAGATCTTGCGCCAACAGGAAGCAGAGCGGTTTCTGCTTGAAGCACAGCGCAAGGAGATGCTCGCTGAGGAGCGATACTGCCGCAAGTTCTACCTGGAGGAAATGGTGCTTTGTATGAGGGAGAGAAAGGACATGGCAAGTGCTGAGATGGAAATGCGTGAATACCTGCGGCAACTCGAGGTGGAGGCAATGAAGGCGAAATATGCGGCCATGGTTGAGGAACGGAACAAGACCAACGACAAAGCCGCCCGGCGCTTGGAAATCAAGCTGGGCAAGAACGAGAAGCATCGCCTTCACCGAGAGTGGGCACAAATAAAAATCGAAGACGATCTAGCCATGCAAGTTCGTGACGAAGAGATTGCGCGAGCACAAGCTGAAGCCATGGATCGTTTGTTTGAACGTTTTTTGTTGCAGCAAGCTGCAGAGGGTAAGCTTATCGCCGAACGGGAGGCAGCTCGCGTTGCCGAGCAACTTGCGGAAGCGCAGCGAATTGCCGCCGAAAAACGAGCTGCGTTTGAGGCCAAGCTCGTCCAGGAACGGCAGATGGCAACTGTGGAGGCTTTCCACCTCATCTCCTCGTTGGAGTTGCAATGGATGAATGCTGCTGAGCGGTGTGCTTACTGGAAGAACAAAGGTGATCAACTGAAAGCAAACTTGGAGCCTATGGAGGTCGAGCTGAGGCGCATCCTCGCTGAGAAAGACCACGTCGTCGCCGACGCGAAAGCAAAGCGAACATATGCGGAGCTCTGCAAGCAAAATGCCAGGGATGCAGATGCTGCGCTTCGCCTCGCCATCCAAAAGGAAGAGGAGTGCGCGAAAGAGTTCAGCAAAATTCACTTTATGAACTCGACAATGGACTCGGAAGTCCTGCATGACCGCCCACAGCGGTTCGGCACGCGCTACTTGCGCGACCAGCTCCACAAGCGGTATTTCTACTTGCTCACGGAGTCGATTATTCGGCAAGCCATCGTGGTGTGCAACGAGCGAGAGGCGGCTCGGCTTCAACAGAAGTTGCGACAGATCGAAGAGGAGAGAGCTTTTAAGATCCAGGAGATCGGCGTATTGAAGCGAAAACGGCGACGTCATCACCATATGCAGCTAAAACGATCGGAGTTGGGAAAGAAGATGTTTGGATTCTCGCAACGCAGAGCACTCAAAGAACGATTCCAGCAGTGGGTCAAGCTCTGGTCGCAGCGCGTGATGGTGCGGGCGTCGTTCGAAGTGAAGCACGGGCTACTCATGCAGCAACGCCGCCTAGATCAGAAGCAGATCCAGTTGAAGAAAGAAGATATCAACACCAAGCTCTCTATCTTGCACCAGTACCAGAAGCGCCGTGTCGTTTGCCGGCTATGCAAGGCAGAGTACACCGAAGAGCAAAACAACCGATACTCGTGCTCGTACCACCCGGGCGCGTACGAGCTGGCGTGTGTTAAATCCTGTGCCACGCGCACTACCGGAGTTGCATCAAGCACGAACACGACGGCGGCCACATGTATGATGCATCGCGCGCGTCGATGGCTGTGCTGTGACGCGACGGACGAGGGACGATACGGTAGTAACGGTTGTGCGCGGCGCTTCCATCTCCCACAGCGATCAAACCCTGCACTGGAGCTGCTTGTGGGTAAGAAAGAGCAGGAAGAGCAGTCCGCATTATCTGTGATTCAGAAACAACTCGACGAGCTGAAAGAACGCAACACTTTCGGCAAGGCGAAGCAGGCAACCAAGTCCAGCGTAGCGAGCATCGAGCACCAACTAGCGGCTAAGCGTGCCGTGGCTGCCAAGTATCACTCACTCGATCGTCGGTGAGGTGCGACTGGATTGATAGAATAAAAGTGTGTTTCTCGCTGTGGCGAATCTAGCTTTGGTGAGCAAGAGTACGCTCGTACATGCTCTCTAACTCATTTGTAGTGACCCCACAGGCATTGGCCAGCGACTCGAGAGCTGCTGAGTCAAATTTTTCATTGTCGCCATCCACCAGCGCGCTCCCGGCGAAGCGGATCGACGGGGCCTTCGAGATCACACCCCGTGAGCTTGAACGCCGCACTGCACGCTGCTGTCGCCGCTCCGTGAAGTCAGCCATGAGCTGCGCGATTGTAGCTACATCCTCAATCTTGACGGCGCCCTGGCTAAGTGGCATCTTCTGCCATAACGTGGGGAACGAGCTGTACGACTCACTGGCCGCGTACCCACGCAAGAACGGGTGCGCGAGCGCCTGCGCAGCTGTCATGCGCTTCGCCGGGTCGCGTCGAAGCAGGCCTTTGACGAAGTCTCGGCATTCCGGAGAGAATCGGTTCGGCATGGGGGGCAGTGGGTCGTTGACGATGGTCTCCTCCAGCCCGAAGAAGCCATCGTCGACCGCGAACGGGTACGCGCCTGTCGCGAGATAGAAGAGCGAGACCCCCATGGACCAGAGGTCGCTCGTGTACGAGTAGGGCTGTCCTTGGATGCGCTCGGGTGCCATGTACATCATGGTGCCTTCAAACTCGGAGAAAAATGACTCGGACTTGGCCAGCGTCCCCGCCAAGCCGAAATCGGCTATCTACAGACGCAAAGCCACAGGAGTCCAAGTCTTAGTTCCAAGGACATCTTCTTCGTCATCGCTCCCGCGCGACGTTTTGACCTCACCTTGAACTCGCCCTTGGAGTTCATCAAGATGTTAGCAGGCTTGATGTCGCGATGAATCATGCTGGGAAATCACGAGAGAGGGTCAGGTCTACGACTATTCGACACAACCAACGAACGCTCAACTGAACGCACCGGTGGCGAGCCATGTGCTCCAGCGCAGCCATGCAGCAGTACGCGCAGTGGCGTACCACGGCCTCGGGGATCGTCACGCGCGCGTCCAAGAGGTCCTGCACGCTGCCCATGTCCATAAACTCCATGACGATCGAGACCGCACATTTGGCTGGCAGCAGGTAGGCGCCGTAAAAGCCCACAAGGTACGGACACGCCGCGGTTTCTGCGGCGGAGGAAGCCGACTTGGTCAAGTTGCTCAGCTTCAGACGCAGCTGGGTCCACACGCTGGCACTCGCGGGCACAGGCTGCGTGACCGCCGGATCGATCGGCACGAGGTTCTCGTGGAGCGCGTGCAGCTCGTGCTTGACGAGTTCACGCTCCTGCTCTTTGTACACGACGACTTCCTTCACGGCTACAAGCTTGAGCGCGGGCAAGTACAGCGACAAGAAAACCACGCCGCCGGCGCCTTTGCCCAGGCGCCTGACACGCTTAGTGAGTCTTCCAAGTTGTTCCGGACCGTCGTGCGCGACCTCGTGGAACTCGGCGCCCTCAGGGGAATTGATGCTTAGAACTACGCTCGACTGGCGACGCGCTCGAAATGTTGAGGGACGTTGCGTCCTCCGTGATCCACCAGCACCGACACGCGAGCTCCGCGCGTTATCGTCATCGTCTTCCATCGCTTCCCAGGGCATGTCCTCTGTCGCCATTGCCTCCCGGGCCTCAGTCATGGGGACCTCGAGGCTCGCAAACATGGGCGGCACCTCGGGCTTGGTCACCACGTCCATGTTGAGGCGCAGCTTGAGTTGCTTCTTCTCGTGGAAGGGCACCGCGCGCGGAGCTGTCAATCTAGGCTGCACATTGCCGTCGCGCCCGGGGCGGCTCCCCAGCTCTTGCTGCTCTTTCTTGAGCCGAAACTGCCTCGCCTGGCGAGCAGCGAGCGCGGCAGCGCGCACCGAGCCGAAGGTGACGGGGTTTGAGGACTGGTACACCGGAGGCTGCGCGCGTAGCGTGAGGCTGGGGAGTGGCGCCGGTGTGGGCAGGGGCATGGTCGGCGCTTGAGAAAGGTGCAAGAGGCTGATAGATAGCAAGTGCAACTGCTCTAATAAAGCTCAGCTGGTGCGGGTAAGCGGTGAGAGACAGCAACTTGAGTGGTGGCGTTTATTTTCGGGTCTTTTTTTTTGTTATCTTCACGATCTAGTTGATCGCTGGTTCCAACGCGAAGCGCGCCATGTAGCTTGAGAGCCCGAGCTTCTGGACCACGCGCTTGCCGGCCGGGTCGCTCCACGAGAGGTTGTGCGCGAGCGCCTCCATGCTTTGCCGCAGCGCCGGATCACGCTGACTCTCGGTGAGGTCGAGGAAGTAGACGGCGCCGCTGTGGTGGCGATACCGGTGCGGCTTGCGGTCGTCCAGCTCGTACATAACGAGAAGGCACAGCGCTGGGTCCACGCAGAGGTTGCAGAGCAGGTCAAGCACGGCGATGCGCAGGCTCGCGTCGCTGTCTTCGAACTCGAAGAACCGCGTGACCAGCAGCGCGAGGCGCTCGCGCGTGGGGCTCGCAAGCGCAATGTTGTGGGACGCTAGGTTCGTGAGCACCTCGGCGCCTAGATCCACCAGCTCGTCCGAGTCTGCGGCCGTGATGAGCTGCCAGCACTCCAGGACAACCTCGTGCGGGAAGACACCGGGTGCCGGCGGTATGTAGCTTAGATTTCGCAGCGCGCTCAGCACCACGGGCTGCATAGCCTGCTCCAGCGCCTTGGGCAGCGTTGCATACAGCTCCCACAGATATCGCGTCGCGCCCAGCTCGATGCACTGGATCGCGATGGTCTCTTCGATACTCCCGTGACAGATGATCACGACCGTGAACACGAGCGACTCGAGCACGGCATACGGCTCCCACCTGAGTAGCGCGTCAGGTAAACATGAGACGACCCCCACAACTTCGCTGGGAATGACAGGGAGTGAAGCGCACCTACGCGGTGTCTCCAAACAGGGTGGACGTCTGCCACGCGTACTCGAGCGTCGCCTGTTCCTCCGTGATGCGGCTGAGGTAGTCCACTGCAACACACCCAAACGCGTTAGCCTACACCCAGATTACACCGTGAGCTCCCTTTCAACGCACTGATGAGCGTGGGCCCGTCAAAGCCCTCGAACTCGTCGCGGTCCTCGGCGTCCGTGAGCCGCATGGCGATGTCGGCGAGCGCGTCGCACACGGCGTCGGCGCCGCCGCCGGCGCGCAGCGTCTCGAGCCGCTGCGCGATGCTCACGGCGTGGCGCGTCTTGCGCGGGGGCGCGCTGGTCGTTCCATTCGGCCCCATCGAGCGCGCGAAGAGACCGTCGACCATCGCGGCAGGTGAAAAATGTCCCTGAAAGGAGGTTACAGAGTCACAAGCGAGCGATCCGGAAACGACACATGGCTACATATGTGTATAGCCATTCATGTAGTATACATGTGGCTGGGGAGCGTGTATAGCTGATTCTATCCGCATATTGCCAAAAGTAGGGATTATAGGGACAGTTGACTCTGGATAATCCCTTGTATGGATTGTCAAACAAGGGATTTCGTGCATTTTACAGAAGCTTTTTGGCCGTGTTCCAGTTCGCCCCGCCCTGTCGCAGGCTGGGTTGGCGTCCAGCATGCAATCCATCACCAAGCCTCTACGGCCTCATCAAGCATAAATAGCACCAACAGCAGCGACGGTCTTGGCGAACGTGCGCACACACGCACACGCGACAGTGGGCCTCGAAACACGGTGCGGGAGTGATCCAGTCGCGAGGCCGGTCCTGAGTCCTACCCTAACGCCCCCTTTGTTCTGTACTGGATGAATCTGGGCATGGTTTAGACCTGCACCCTGGACGCGACCGCTGGATTCCAGTGCGGTCTTTAAAGCGACGAGAGCCGATGAACCCGGAGACTGTCGCGGCGCGCATGCAGCCGAAGCCGACTGCAATGCGGAGCCCGACGCGCGCCTTCCAGCCGGCCACGAAGCTCCAGGACGCCGACGACTCGCTCTGGACGCGGCTCTTCCGCCCGTTCACGGCGCCGACGCCGATGGTTCATCGCCTGTTGGTACGTTCTCCGGGCGCTCTGGACGCGACAGACGCCGCCCACTTCTCTGGATTATCGAACCTCTGACGCTTCTTTTTTTTTTTTTCCTTTATCGTTTCCGGACGAGCAGCCCAAGCTCAAGGCCGGGCGGCTGCTGCTGGAGGTGGGCCTCGCGCCCGAGTGGAAGCACTTTGAGGTCGTGCTCGCGGGATCCACCATCGGCGACCTGGGGTTGTACTACTACGCCGCCAAGAGCGACCCGACGCCCGCGGGCTGCGTGGCGCTCCACAGCGCCCACGTGGACGTGCTGGAGGAGGTCGTGATGGTCGTGACGCAGGACAAGACGTGGTTCTTCTGCGCCGAGCACGGGCGCGACGCCGCCGAGTGGGCCGAGGCCATCTGCGCCGCCATCGAGAAGGTGAGCCAGAGCGTGCAGCTGCCGTCTACTAGGAGCAGCGGTGCTGCTGTCGGATCTAGTAGCAAGCGGAGGCGTCTCCGCAGCAAGGCGTCGTTCGTCACGCTGCGCGAGATCCAATCGCGCGAGGCGAAAGCGCGCGTGGACGAGTTTCTGGAGATTTTCGTGCGCTCCACGGCCGAGGACATTCGCCGCCAGGCCATGGAGGGCGCGTTCTCGTGGTCCTGCATGCGCGGCCTCGCGTGGAGGCTCTGGCTGGGCGTGGTGCCGCTGGACCTGCCGTTTGGCCGCTGGGCACCTACAGTGCAGGCCAAGCGCCGCAAGTATGAGTCACTCCGTGGTGGCCACCACGAATTGTTCCGAGACTTCCTGCAGGGCGAGCAGAACGACGAGGCGTTTATCCACGCATGTGAAACGTCGGACGACAACCTGCTCTATGGCATCTTCAAGGACGTGCGCCGAACCCGTGGCGCGATGGATTTCTTCCGCGATGCGAGTCTGCAATGCCTGCTGATCCGGGTGCTGTACACGTACTCGCACGCACACCCGGAGATCTCGTATAACCAGGGCATGGGCGAGCTGCTCGCAACGCTCGTGTACTTGCTGCACATTGAGCAGTGGTCCGGGAGCTCTGGTCGCTCGAGCTACCACAGCTCGGCAGCGATGGGGAGATCAGTTTCGGCTGCGTCGCTCACGGCCTCGTCGAGCACGGGCTCGTTCGTGACGATCACTCCGAGTGCGTCAGTCGATCGGTTCAGCGAAAGCGATTCGGACGAAGCGTCCTACGTGTACGTCGACAGCTTCATCGACATCGAGGACGACACGGCCTATATGGACCGCGACCGGCTGCTCAGCTCGGCACCGTTCTGTGGGAGCGTGGGCAAGTATCTGGAGTGAGTTTGTGAGCACTTTCAATCCCTAATGCTGCCGATAGAGTTCTAACGGGCGTGGCGATACGTGACAATGTAGTTGCTGCCGAGACGCTGCCGAGGAGATTGTGCGTGAGATGACCGACCCGGCGTTTCTGGAACATGACGCATACTTATTGCTGGAAGAGATCATGGAGCGCATGGCTGGCGCATACTGCCCTGAGCTAGCCGCTCCCTCTACCACATCATCGTCTGCAACGAGCGACAAAAAGCGCAACAGCCTCACGGCCACGAACTCGAGTGCGTCCGTGTTGGCAATGCTCACCACCGAGACGGCGGCGTCTCCACTGTACGACCAGATGAACAGCATCCACAACCACATTCTCGGCCGCTGCGACCCGCCGACCGCGCGCCACCTCTCCAAACTGGGCGTTGAGCCACAGATGTTTCTACTGCGCTGGGTGCGCGTGCTCATGTCGCGCGAATTTGAGATGGCGCAGGTGTGGCAGGTCTGGGACTCGATCTTTGCACTCACGCCCAGCGATTTTTTGTTTATCAATTTGCTCTGCGTCGCGGCCGTCCGCGAATTCCGGGACGAAATCCTCCAGGCCGAGGACGCGACCGCCGTGCTGCTGTGTCTTCGCGATTTATCTGAAAAGGTTGACGCCGACCGACTCGTCGAGAACGCACGAGAACTGTACGATGCACTGCTGATCGCTGCTGCCGTGGAAGCCGCGGACGCAGCCGCGGTGTAATCTCTTGGGCCCACACACTTAACCACCCATGTAATGGAGCTGACGTTCGATTTTTTTTTTTTCGGCGGAGCCATGATCTCTATATTGATGGAAGGGTTCAGTGGCCGACTTACTTCTTTCCCTTGGGCTTGCGCGCCTGGTTGTGAGGCTTGCGGCCCAGAAGGTTGCCCTTGGTCTTACCCGAGTACGCGATCCGCTTGGGAAGCGTCGACTCGCGCGCGCCGTCCGCGCTCTTGAGCTCCGTGCGTGGCAGGTCCGTGCGGATCTCGATCGTCTTAGCCTTTTCCTTCGCATCGAGCATTTTCTCGTGCTCCGTCTACACGTCAAGTGAGGCTCGTTAGTCAGTCAATGACTTTCACCCCCGCATTAACCCCAGGAAACGTACGAAGTCAGTGCGGAACGTGATCATGCTCTCGAGCTTCTTGCGGTTGTAAAACTGGCCGTTGATGTCGACGAGGTAGAAACCACGGTCCTTGCCGACCTTGAGAATCATATTTTTCTTCATGTTCGGGTTCGCCGACACGTTCGCGACGGGCACGTCGAACGGCTCACCGAGATCCTGCAATCGGTACACGATTTGATCAGCGCCAACCCTCTAGCGCCTAGGGTTGCTACCCGTCGACAGTTTTCAAAACGTACACCAAAGAATTTGTGCGTCGTGATGCGCAGCTTGTCACCGCCAGAGACGACGGAGATGCGGCCCACGGAGCGCTAAGCAACACGCAAAGAGGCGTTAGCTTCACAACCACAACATAGTCAAGACCATCACCAGCAACAGCGACGCTCACGTACGCGTGCGTGGAAGCCCACGAGACCCGCGAGCAGGATACTCGAGCCAAAGCCGATTGAGGAGCCCAGGTCCGCGGTCACGAACGAGAAGAACGACGGCTCGCTCGCCTGCGGCATCACTTCAAAGCCAACCACCACAGCCACGCTCGTTAGACTCTCCCATTCGCGGATGGATCAATAAGAGCCGCCACGCACTCTCAAAGAGGCTCTGCTCGTAGCCCTTGAACCACGACCAGAACGCGATCTACGCCATTCACGCCCCACAATAATTGCGGATTTACCATTTAATCTCCAATAGACTCGCGTTGATTCCGGGATGCGTATGTGACGTACATGCGCGAGCGAGCCGGCGCCCATGAAGCCAAAGTAGCTCTACAGCAAACACCAAAATGCAAGTCCCCGGTCAGCGTCCACCGTGTGAGGCTAGTGTGGTCACGTCCTCCACGCCCGTACCTTGCGCGAGTACTCGTAGAGCAGGTCGCCGTGCGTGGCGTCGTGCTGCTCCGGGTGGTTCTTGAGCACGCGGTCCCAGACCTTCTTGTTGGTCAGAGGCTCCTCCTTCTTTTGCGCTCGCGTCGGCGCGTCCGTCGGTGGCGCGCTGCAGTGGAACAACACGAGCAAATCCGCCAAGCGTGTCAGTAGTGTCTCATGGGATCCACACCTCCTAGCGACGCTCGTACTCGGTGCTGAACGCCCGGACCGCCACGGTCGGGACGGCATTGCCATGCGCATGCAGTGCCTGCGACTGCGTGAGACGGAGCAGCGCCGCGCGGCGCGGAAACGCCGGCGATCGGAGCGCCACCAGCACCATGATTCCTGCGGACGGGAAAATGGGATGACCGGCGCGTGGTTTTGTGTGGAGCTCTTGGGACCAGAACGGGCTGACAGGTTGCACGAAGGTATCGGGTCTAAAAATCTGTGACGTGTGCAAGAGCGTCCACTTCCCCGCCCGCAATTCTATCGAAGGAAACCTGGCGACGACGATGGACGTGACGCTGTGGCGCGCGCGGCCGCGCGAAGTGCCCGTGGAGAAGCCCTCCGCGGAGCAGAGCTACATGTGCGTGGTTACGAGGCGTCTGGTGGTTACGCACTCTTCTGGCGGCAGCGTGGGGGGCGCCGACCAACGCTCGTGATGGGCCGCGCAGTCCACGCGTGTTGCTGCGCGAAGATGACGCGGCGCAATCGACGCCAGACGGGAGGCGCCGGGCCCGGTGGATGCCCAGCGAGAAGAAGCCCGGCGCATCCAAGCACCTCACGTCCGGCCAAGCGAACACGGGGCTCCACACTCTGTAAGAAGGGGGCTGTTCGGGTCAGGATGGGACCAGGACTGACTCGATTTGGGTGGTTATGTGTGTGTGCAGGTTGGAGCCGCCTGAGACCGTGTCGGAGCTGGACTCCTCCAGGCTTCAGGTTGTTGAAGACGAGGTAGATGATGGCTATCTATGGCGGCGTCATCCGCTTCATAGCTGTCTAAACGAGTGTCTGTATGTGTGTGAGGGGCGGCTCAGATCGAGCAGCTCGAGACCGAGGTTCGTGCGCCATGTTGGATGATCACCACCACGGTATCGGCGCCTTGCGCTAACGTTTGTGTTTGGTTGTTGTGCACAGCTCGATCATTTCGTGCACGACTTTTACGTCGCGGCGGCGTCGTTCTCGACGCACGCGCAATCCCAAAAGCTGTACGTACGACGGTCGTCTTAGTGCAATTTCTTCGTGTCTTGGCGTGAATGAATGCATACCAACGCCACGTTGAGTACGTGATGATCTCCCTGTAGCGTTCTCCATGCCCTAGTCGAGAAATCCAAGCACGGCGCCCACTCAACGTCGTGAACTGTTCGGGGCGAATAAATTATATTTTGTTTCCGTTTTCAGTGTACGCGTGTAATGAGTGCCAGAGCTTCCTCTCTTTCCTCGCGCCCACGACCTCGATGGGAGCTCTCGCTTGTCCACGACCTGGATCCTCCTGGGCGGTCGGCCACACTGAGCTCAAAAGATGTCGGGCGGCGGCGGCGGCAGCCCGCCGAGCCCGCTCGTGCGGTCGTTCTGCTGCACCATGTACTGCAGCCGGTAGTTGGTGAGCCGCAGCTGCTTCACCTCGCTCTGGAGCAGCTCGATGTGCGTGTGCTGGTCCGCGACCTGCGCGCGCAGCGTGTCGGCCTCGGCGGCCGCGCGCCGCAGCGCCTGGTTCTGCTGCTCGAGCGCCTCGGCGCGGCGCTGCGCGAGCTGCGCGTCGTGCTGGAGCCGCGCCGCGAGCTCGCCCAGCTGCCGCTCGTAGTGCTCCTGCATCTGCTGCGCCATGCGCGCGTACTGCTCCTGCAGCGACGCCGCCTCGTGGTCGCCGCCGTGCACGTCGCGCTGGTTGCCGTTGGGCTCGCGCGGCGCGGGCGTCGACGCCGACGGCGCGCCCGGCGCGTGGAGCTTGAGCGCATTGAGCCGCTCGATCGCGCGGTCGAGCCCGAGGTCCATGGTGGCCACCACAGAACAAAGAACCAAAAGCCAGAACAAAAAAAAAAGAAGAGGAAATGCGCGGCCGATAGACGTCGAAGATCGAAAACTGTGACTGCGGGCGCCGGACGGAAAGAGCAAAAAGAGTCGCGTTGGTGGGGGGGCGCCGGTTCGAGAACAAAAAGAGGCGACTTGGTGGAAGCCCGTGCGCTTGATGGGAACTAAACCGGTGGTCCGCGCTGGATTGGCGAGGGCTCGTGGGGGGCGCGCGGCCGAAGGGATGCCGCTCACACGGGTGGCCGTTGACACGCGCTGGCCGGCGATGCGGCCCCGAAGCGTCGGGGGGCGGATGAGTTGGTCGGGTACGACGCGGCAGACGGACAGGCCGGCTTTCCCAACAAACGTGACGGCAGAGTTGGGAGCTCGAAAGCGTCGTTTCTCACACAGACTGTGCGTACGTTGCGGTTGACAAATGAGGGGGAACCCGCTCTGGTATGGAGCAATTATTCGGGTCAGAACGGGTCTGTGGAGTTGCTGCATCGCAAGCTGAAACAAGCGGGTTCGGGTTGATCCGCGTCTAAAATGCAGCATCGAAAAAAAAAGAATCACACATATCGGTTCCCCATACTTTCCGAATGATGTGATTGGTACAAAACCATTTTACACCTTCGCAATTGGTCGAAATAGCAATCAAGATGGCTACCTTTTCTAGTTTTGTGAGCCATCTCGCTCACACAATGGAGACGCGCTTCGCGACGCTCCGCTGCGTGTCGGCCACCGCGACCTGCGTGACCACGACCTTGTACGCGCCGCGGTCCGCGCCGTCGAGCGGCTCATGGAGCGTGTCGTCCTCCTCGCTTGTGGTGTCGTCTTCGTCGGCCGCCTCGTCCAAGAGCCCGTCTCCCAGGACGAGCCCGGCGCTCGGGTCCAGTTCGCCGTGGTCCGTGGACGCCGGCGCCGAGCGGATCTTCTTGGTCTTCTTCGCCGCGAGCTCCAGCTGCGCGCGCAGCTCGCGCCGCGTGTACACGAAAAGAAGCGCCATCGCGAGCACCGTGCATGTGAGACCGACAAAGAGCACGAGCCACCGGCCGCCGGCCGCGGGCTGCGGCCCCTTGTCGGTCACCCCGTGCTCGCTTTCCTCCTCCGCGAGCAGCGCGCCCTTGGTCTGGTGGCCGATGGATGCCCACAGCAGCGCGCTGGGGGCGCCACCGACGAATGACGTCACGGCGAAGCGCAGCAGACTCACGTCAGTTATCGAGAGCCCGTAGCACTTGACCACGGGCGGCAGGCTCGAGAGCTGGAGCAGCACGAGTGGCTTCCAGTTTGGGCCTTCCACGACGCGCGAAAGCGCGCTGAACACGGGGAACTTGGTGTGCAGATACGCGCCGAGGCGCTGCTTGCCCAGGCGCTTGCCCACGAGGAACGCCACGAGCGAGCCACAGGTCTTGCCTACGGCGTTGAGCAGCGAGCCTTGCACGAGCCCGAAGACCGAGCCGGACACGATCTCGAGCACCGTCGCCGGGATCGCCAGTGGGATTGCGACGCTGAACAGCAACGGGAGCAGCAGCACACCGCCCACGGGGTGCGCGTCGATCCAGGCGCCCAGCTTGAGTAGCAGCGTCTTCACGGGCACTGTCCACACGAACACGACCAACGCACTCGCGCCACAGAGCGCGTAAAGTGCTAGTCGCAGCCTGCGCCGCACGGCTGCGGTGCCGGCGCGGCAGCACCAGCGCGAGACGCGGTGCGGTGACTTGGTGCTTCGGCCGACGGGCCGCAGCAGGCGGACGCGCTCGACGTCCATGGTCGTCGGGATCATACTCGTGCTGAGGTTTCTAACAGGCTGGTCCTCGAGCGGATGCGAGAGTGCTCGGGATGGAAGCACGCCGTGCGAATACCGCGGTCGTTGGTCGCGGCGATCTTCATTGACGTGGCATCAGGCGCTTCCGCCTCGTCTATTTATTTCCGCTTGCCTCGGATCGGCTCTGACCTGGAACGCACATCTACCGTACACCCTCAGTACTTAACACGCAGCGATCTTGTCGGAGTGAGTGAGACATACACGGCGTAATCGGCCCAGGCACGTCCGTCATGTCAGTGCCGTCACGCCATCCCTCTCAGAGACAGACCAGATCCGTGGAGATAAAACTTCAACATGATCTCTATTATACATAGGCTTTTGTCGTTGGTCTCATGTAGCCATGTGGAGCGCCGCCTCGTCGCCCGCGCCGCCGCCGTGGGTGCTTGTGCGCGCGCGCGCGTGCGAGTACTCGCGCGGCGACATCGCGATCGCGACCGTAATGGGCGACGACTCTTCTTCGCTGCCGCTCGCGTACTCGCGCTTCTGGAGCTCGGAAAGCTCGCGCTTGGTGTACACCACGAGCGTGCCCATGGCGACGGCCGTGAGTGCGGCGCCGCCCACCAGCACCGCGAGCTTGCTCGCGCTCATCTCGCTCTGGCCGGCCACGATCGCGGCGATGTCGCTCGCCTGCGTGCCGATGTTGGCCCAAAGGAACGCGTGCGGCGTGCTGCCGATGGCTGAGGACACGGCGAAGCGCCAGCCCGAAACCTGCGTGATCGCGAGCCCGTAGCACTTGAAGAGGTTCGGGATGCTCGCGAGCTGGAAAAGCACGAGCGGCTTCCAGCTGTCGCCGTTGAGCACCTCCGAGAGCGCGCGGAACGTCGGGAACGTCGTCGAGAGGTAGTCGCCGAGCACAGCCTTGCCCAGGCGGCGTCCGAGCAGGAACGTGAGCCACGAGCCGACGGTCTTGCCGATGAGGATCACGAGCACGCCGTGCCAGACGCCGAAGAGCGAGCCGGCGATGGCCTCGAGGATCGTGGACGGCACGCAGAGTGGGATCGCGACCCAGAAGAGCAGGATCGCCACGACCGTGCCCAGCACCGAGTGCGCGCGGATCCACGCCGACGTCGAGACCATGTAGCTCTTGACGGGCAGCTGCGCGAGCACGTACAGCGCCAGCAGCACGGCCGCGCCGGCGACGGCCGACCGCGTGAGCAGCTGCCACCGGCGCTGCTGCTGCTCCGTCTCG
>JAMFLL010000774.1:0-26143 GCA_027475725.1 Pythium rhizo-oryzae | reverse complement strand
GGCCGCGTGCGCCGCCGCGTGGACGTACATGTCGCGCATCTGCGCCTCCTGGTCGGCAAAGTACTTGCCGATCTTCTCGATGATGTCGGCCATGTTGCCTCCCCCCTTTGTGTTCCGCGGCTTTTCAAGGCAAGGGAAACGAGGGAGGGGTACGCTTGAAGTTGGGGGGGGGGGGGGGGGGGGGGGTACTGTACCCATCTGGTATACGCAGGACTATACATGGTGGCAATCCGGACACGCTGTATACTGCTCCCATTCCCCACATGGAGCTGCTGCGGAATCAGGCGCCGGACGGCGATGCGGCCGCCAGCGCCAGCGCGGACGACGCGCACAGCTTTCTCGTGAGCGGCGTGCCATGCCGCGCAGCGCACGCGCAAGCGGCGCCGGCGTCAGACGCGGCGCACGCGGTTGCGCTGCTGTCGGCGGCCGCGTCGGAGGAAGACGATGACGAGGCCGCGTCGTTCCGCCCGCTGCCGCTGCGCGCGCCGACGCGCCGCAAGATCGGCAAGAACCTGCAGCTCGTGCTGCTGCGAAAGTATGTGCAGTGCGCGAAAGAGCTCGGCGGCACGCCGGACCGCGCCACCACGGAGCGGCTGCTGGACCAAGCGTACGACGAGTTCTACTTCCACGGCGGCGACGTCGACGAACAGCGCATGGGGTACGCCGAGTTCACCAAGCTCGTGCGGAATCGACGCGGAGAGATGCGGCGGCTTCGTCGCAACAGTAGTAGCGGGAACCAACCCAGGTACGCGGCACACCTCAGTAAATCCTATGCATCCTCCCGGTGCTCACCGGTCCAGCTGTGCACGGGTGTAGCCATCAGAAGAAGCACATGAAAGAACGGGAGCAGATCCGCGCACTCGTGGACGATCTCGAGCGTGTGCGCGGCCAGGAGCAGCGGAGGCGCGCCTCAAACGGCCAGCATGACGCACCTCGCGTCGAGACGTCTCACGACTCGGGCAGCAGCAACTCGGTCTCCGAGAGTGACACCAATTCCTCGGCTGCTCGTCCGAATACGACGGCAGCGACAACGGCGCCCGCTCCAACTCTGATCGGCGGGGAGGAGCACGTGCTGATCTCCAAGCGCAAGCTCTCGCTCATGCTGCAGTCGGCCCAGGAGACGCTCGCCACGCAGAGCAAGCTGCTCGAGCAGGTCCGCGCGCTGGAGCGGCAGCTCGCGGACGTGCAGCAGCGGCTCCACTACCCCCTGGGGCACTAAATGTAAAAACCAGGTGGACCGTAGTGTGGCCCACACACCCTGATTTGCGCCGACTCTTGTCTGAGTCCCACCGTCTGATTCCGCCAAGAATACCGCGCCGGTCCCGCGACGGAAAAGGCTCGGCGGCGCCGGAGAAAGCGCGTGCCGGCAGCAAGCAGAGACGGCGGGCGGGAGAAGCCGGACGACGCGGCGGCGCAAATCCAGGGAGCGACAGGGCCATTCGTCGCGAATCACCATCATCTCTTCCCCCCCTGCGACTCTACGCGCCGTCGAGCGCACGCGCGTTGAAGCAGTGGGCGACTTGACCGGCGGGCGCGAGGCACTTTGGACCGCGCAGCATGCAGAACTCCATGTCGATTTCCACGGCGTCGTCGTCGTCCGAAGAGGTGAGTCGTGCTGGAGAGAGAGAGAGGGGTGTTAGTCGTGGATTGGCGCTGACGGGGACGATTCGCATGGGTGGGCACCAGGAGACGATGGCGGGCAAGGCCGGGGCAGAGGCGCCGGCGCAGGGCGCGGCGAACGGCAAGGCGTTCACGAGCGCCTTTGGGCTGATGAAGGACCGTGCGACGATGGCGCGCAACACGATCACGCCGCACATGCAGCAGATGAAGGAGAAGACCAGCAAGCGGTGCGTTCGCGTTGGCGTCTCCATGGCGGAGGACACGAGCGAGGTGACTGACAGTGGGATGGTGCGCTTTCTGCCCGTGCCATCAGATTTGAACGGTACCAGCCGTCGATCGACCGCGTGCGCTCGTCTGCGTCGGCCGGTGCGTTTGGGAAATGAAGCGAAACGGTAGGGGCCCATTAGACTGACGTGACCGATGGCGGGATGTCCACAGCGGCGACTATGGGTGCGACCAAGATGCAGCCGGCGCTGAGTAAAGTGAAGGAAGGCTCGTCGCAGGGCTGGTCCATGCTCAAGACCAAGGTCGCGGCCGTCGCGCCGGTCGCGGAAAAGTTCCAGAGCATGGGCATGCACGCGGTGAACGACTTCTTGGGCGAGTCCGCGATCGAAATGGTGCTGATCGAGTCGCCCGCGATGGCGAGCTGCCGATTCATGGAGCAGTACCGCCACGGCAACCCGGATAATTCGAAGATGCCGCGCATTCTGCTCAACCGCAGCCGCAGCGGCACGGCCGGCGCCAAGTCAAGCGACGCAATCCAGTCCGCGGCCGAGCGGTGCTTCGCGACGCCGTACATCGTCGGAAACATTCTGCTGTTCTGCGGCAACATTGAAACGCTCGGTCGCGTGAGCTTGGTGAACCGATCGTGCCGATCTTTCATTCGATCTGAGAAGCGGCTATGGCGGTTCTGCGTTCGCTACGGCGAGATGCCCGACCACATCCGGTTCTCGTTCTGGGAGCACTGCGCAAACGTCGACAAGTTGCGTCGCTCGTCCGAGTTGGACTTTGAAACATACCTGCTCATGGCCAAGTCGAAGGGTGAGTGCACGGAGCTGATCCTCACCGATGTTCGGCGGACGTACGGACGGGTCGCGCCACACAAGCGCGCTGTGGGCGAGAACAAAGAGGTGGTTGTGGACACCGAGCAGGAGCTGATCAACCAGTTGAGCGACATTCTCCACGCGCTCTCTGGCCGATTCCCAGACGTCGGCTACTGCCAAGGTATGGACTACATTGCGGCACATGTGTTAGACCACGTCAAGAAGGGCAGCGAAGCTCGCGAGGCTGTTCGTGTTGTACGCAAAGCCGAACGACTTGGCATGGAGAGCCCACCGACGAGTCCCACTCGAACATCCGGCCAAGCAGCGTCGCGGCTAGAAGTCGAGAGTGCGTTTTGGGTGCTCGTCGCGCTGTTCGAAAACTATGGGCTGCGGCAAATGTTCTGCCCCGGGCTCCAGAAGCTTCAGTTACACTGCTTCCAGACACAGCGTCTGTTCGAGCTCGCGGCACCTGCTCTGAGCGAACACTTCGATAACGAGAAGGTCATGATCGAGATGTTCACGGTTGGATGGTTCCAGACGCTGTTCCTGTATCTGAACGTGCTACCACGGGAGACATTGGACAAGATTTGGGACATTTTCCTGTTCGAGAAGAGCTGGAAGGTGCTTGTGCGTGTCACTCTCGCGCTGCTACAGCTTTCGGAGCCCCATATTGTGAACAAGCCGATCGACCAGGTCATGCAGTTCCTCAACACGTTCTCTTCGCCGTCTGACCCGGAATCGGAGAGCCTCCTGGTTGTACAGAAGCTCGTACCCAAGGCGCTCGGCATTAAAGTCACGAATTCGATGCTGAACAAGCTTTCGAAGCAGCACGTGCGCCGCAAGAAGACGGGCAGTCGATAAGTGATCTCCATCGAACTTTAGCCAGCCCAGCATCCAGACACACAGTATCCACTTAGTCCATAGGCTTACTATCTTTTTTTTATGAAATGAAAACGCAATCTCCCACGGTGTTCAGTTTTTCCCTAGGTGCTCCATGCTGTTGTACATGGCAACTATAAGCAGCCTGAACCAGTTTGCATGTACGAGGCTGCCTTTCTCGATTCCTGGAAACGCATCAAGGACGACGACGGAGCCATTTCACGTCCTGTTGCTGGAGCGATTGTTGAGCCGCGTCTGAAGCCATTGGACCGCGCCAACGTGACGTTGGCCGGTGGTGTATTCAATCACTTCTTCCAAGTGGTCTTCAGGCCAGTCGAAACGATCTCTGTGATGCTGGTGGAGGTAGTCTGCCAAGAGCAGGTTGCCCGAGGCTACCGCCTGGCCGTCGAGGGTTACGGATGCTGGTGGCACTCGAAGACTCAAGCATCGGCGAGTACACAGATCATGTCCGGCTAAGTATTGGAGCGCGTACAGCGGCCGCGCATCAACATGCGCGCCAATCTTGCGAGTGTACATCATCGGTTGGGCGAGAACGCGGTTGTGGACGCACCACGCGCATGCGCCGTGGTCTAGGCACCACCTTACAATCTCCAGCTCACCACTCATCGCTGCATGAGCCATCGCTTCGTTGATATCACCTTCGGTACGGTTCGCATGGAGCCACTGGACGATACTCAGGTGACCTTCCTCTGCCGCGCTGTTCATCGCCCGTTCTGTACAGCCTTCAGTGCGGTTTGCGTGAAGCCACTGGACGATCTCAAGATGGCCATTGGCGGCAGCGTCGTCCATGGCGTGCTGGGTACAACCGTCCGAACGATTCTCGTGGAGCCACTGGACCACGCCAAGGTGGCCATTGGCGGCCGCGAAGTTCATGTTGTCCGTGTCCCATCTCCCGCCGCCGGTGGCGTGGAGCCACTGGACAATCTCGCGCGACTCCTGTTCAGTCACGCCGCTTCTCGGCGCTTGTAGTGTCGTCACGCCGCTTCTCGGCGCTTGTAGTGTCGTCACGCCGCGCTCTTCCACGAGCCACGCCATCGTCGGCAAATGACCCAGCGCACTCACTATGGCCACCGTCGAGGACATCCCGAAGAAGCTCTTGGCCTTACGCGCGCTCTCGTAGTCGAGGTCCCACTTCAGCACCTTGAAGTCACCGCTATTGTCGGCTGAGGCGTATTCAAAGTGAGAGCGGAGGCTGTGGAAAGCAGTGCTTTTGAGTACAAACTCGACCAGGGACTCCTGGTTCGGATGGCATGACGCCGCAACGAGCGCGTCCACCAAGTCATCTTCGTTCAGGGGCACGGAGCGTCGCTCCAAATACCGCACGATCTCATCACTGGCGGCGTTAGCGTGACGTAGAGCGAGGTACACCAGACGGGCGGCCACGCGATCGGAGAGCAGCCCCCGAGCGTCGCACCAGTGCACGAGCTCTGAACTCTTGGGTAGCACGGCTTGGGCCCAAATGCTGAGACCACCGGACACTTCCCATGTTCTCGCCAGGGAAGGGTTGGACTCGGAGCCGTCGCTGACCGAGAGCACGCCGTAGTCGATCAGCCACGAGGCGATGCGGAACGTGTCCGTCTCGCCGATGGACTGTGCCGCCAGTTCCACACATCCCGGACAGAGGTTCGCGACGCCCGGCTCGCAACACACGCGGTCATGACGGTTCGCAACCGCCCATTGGACGAGCTCGAAGGATCCGTGGGCCATCGCCAGCTTCAACGACGCTGCATCCAGCGGCTCCGGATGGAGCTCGTGGATGTACTGGACGATCGCCAAGTCGTCGGCTCGGATCGCCGCTTCGAGCGCCTTGGCGAGAGAGTACTCGCGGTAGATGGGGTTCACACTGGCTTCGAAGAGCCGAGACACCACGCGCTGGAAGAGTCGCAGCGATCCGCTCGCGGCCGCGCGCGCGGGGGCAACGAACGCCGATAGGTCGAGGAAGCCGGAGACGAGATCTTCGACGTGTGGCAGCGCCGCAAGCCGGGGCGCCGTGCGGACGAACACCGCGCGTACCTGAGCGAGCGGCGCGGGCCGCGGGGTGGCAGGGCTCATGCTGGTTGGACTTGCTCGTGCGGCATCTTGACGCTCAGCCCTCAGGCACATTCTGCGATCGGACGCTTTCGGGTGATTGAAGTATTTTCCCCAGAGTAGGTAAATGTGGGTTGAGAATCGAGACCCGTATTTGGCTCCCTGGCCTGGGGGCCCGGATACTGGTTCCACTTTTGAGTCAGTGGGGCACCCATGGGCTCGGATATCGTCAAGCGGTGGATGTATTTCTGCCATCACTCACAACCAACGCCTCTCTGGTGAAGCTGCGATTTACCATGTAGGCATGATGGCGTAGACTACAAGTTACACACTTCGCAGCCACTCGGCGACCTGTGGTTGGAGGCGCTGGTCGGCGATCGTGGCGCCGTCGCCCCAGTTCAGAGATCCCGGATAGTGCATGTGGAGCCACTGGATGGACTGTAAATGGCCTTGGCTGACAAGGAAGTCCATCACATCGCCCGCGTGGGCTTCTGGCCAGACGAAGAGATCGCTGTGGTGCTGATGCAGGTACTCTGTCAGCAGCACGTTGCCCGAGCCGACCGCGCCGACGGCGAGATTAATCGGCGAGCTTGGCTCTTCGGTACTCAAGCATTGACCTGATGAACACTGATCTTGCGATTGTAACCATTGGAGAGCGTACAGCGACCGCGCGTCAAAAGCTTCCCCAAACTTGTGCTTATACGCGGTCGGCTTCACGAGTATCCGGTTTCGGACGCAATCCGCGCAGGCGCCGTGGTCCAAACACCAGCGAACCGTGTCCAACTCGCCGTTCGCGGCCGCAAACGCCATTGCTTCGTTTAAATCACCTTCGCTTCGATTTTCGTAGAGCCACTGAACGACCGTCAGGTGGCCTCCTTTTGCTGCGTAGTTCATAGCGTTTTGCGTACAGCCCTCGGGCCGGTTCCCGTGGAGCCACTGAACGACTTCCAAGTGACCCTTGCCCGCAGCTTCGTCCATGGCGCACTGGGTACATCCCTCGGAGCGATTCTCGTGGAGCCACTTGACCACTTGGAGGTGGCCATTCGAGGCAGCGGAATCCATAGTGTCAACGCCCCATCTTCCACCGCCTGTACTGTGGAACCACTGGACAATCTCGAGTGACTCATGCTCTGAAACGCTTCCGAGTGAGGCTTTCAGTGTTGTCACGCCGCGCTCTTCTTCAAGCCATTTCATGGTCGCAAAGTGGCCCAGCGCACCTGCAATCGCCGTAGCCATCGACATTGCAAAGAAGCTTTTCGCCTTGCGCTTGCTCTCGTACTCACGATCCCACCGAAGCACCTTTGTTCCGCCACTGCTCTCGGTCTCGGCGTATTTAAAGTGGGCACGCACACTGGAGAAGACGACACTCTCGAGAACCAGCTCGACAAGCCGTTCTTGATTCGGACGACACGACGCTGCAATGAGCCCGTCCACGAAATCGTCCTCTTGCTCGGGCGTATAGCCCCGCTCCAGCAGGTAGCGCACAATGTCGGCGCTGGCCGCGTTGGCGTGACGCAGTGTGAGGTACATCAACCGGTCAACCATGGGATCCGTCAGGAGCCCGCGCGAGTCGCACCAGCGCACGAGCTCCGGACTCTTCAGCAGCGCGGCCTGGGCCGACTTGCTGAGACCACCAGTGACTGCAGCTCGAAGCGAAGGGAGTCCGTTCGACGGAGTACCATCACTGACCGAGAGCACGCCGTAGTCAATCAGCCACGAGGCGATGCGGAACGTGTCCTTCTCGCCCATAGACTGCGCCGCCAGCTCCACGCAGCCCCGGCAGAGGTTCGCGATCCCCGGCTCACAGCACACGTGGTCATGACGGTTCGCAATCACCCACTGAACCAGCTCGAAGGAGCCATGCGCGATCGCCATCTTCAACGACGCTGCATCTAGCGGCGCCGGATGGAGCTCGTGGATGTACTGGACGATCGCCAAGTCGTCGGACTGGATCGCCGCTTCGAGCGCCTTGGCGAGAGAGTACTCGCGGTAGATGGGGTTCACACTGGCTTCGAAGAGCCGAGACACCACGCGCTGGAAGAGCCGCAGCGAGCCGCTCGCGGCCGCTTGCGCGGCTGTACAACGCTGCGAGCCGTCGAGGAAGTCGGAGACGAGATCTGCGACGTGTGGCAGCGTCGCCAGCTCGCGAGCGGCGCCGGCGCCGGGGGTACGCGCGTGGTCATATCACTCCGCTGACTGGTCGTCTGCCGGGAACTGCGGGCCGACGCGGCTGCATGCGCCTTGCCCCCGACGCACCGTGACTGCTCGGAAATGATTCATTCCGACATGAGTGATGGTCACAACTGCTCCAGTGACATCCTCGTGAAAGTGACTGCGCACTTACCGACTATACACCCAGCACTATACACACGTATACCCCCCATTTTGGGCTCTGACGCCATTTTGCCACGTTGCAGTGCGCCATCGTCGGCCGCCGGCACCTCGCGTGGATTTCCCCCCCCCCCTCCCCACACGCACCCGCCGCCGGAGAGAGAGAGAGAGAGGGGAAATAAGATGAACTGCGTCAAGGGCGAGATCCACAATGTGCTCTCGATGATGCGCGTGAACGCGCGCTGGGCGTCGGCGGACCGCTTCAAGCAGGAGATCCCGGCGGCCACGCAGTCGCCCATGATGCGCGCGTTCAAGCAGCTCCACTACGAGCTCCAGTGGGTCACGGACCTCTCGGACGTGGACACGGTGACGTACCTGCTGCCGTTCGTGATGGTCATCGAGTCGGACAAGACCAGCGGCTTCATCACGGGCGCCGCGATCTCGAGCCTCAACAAGTTTCTGCTCTACGGGCTCATCACGAGCGAGTCGCTGCGCGCCGACGTCGCGATCAATCGCATCGCCGTGTGCGTCGCGCGCTGCCGCTTCGAGGAGACGCACCGCGCGGACGACGAGGCCGTGCTCATGAAGCTGCTCGAGCTCGTCGAGTACTGCCTGCGCTGCGACGCCGGGCACCTCATCGCCGGCGACAACGTCTGGAAGATGATGCAGCTCTGCTACAGCATCAGCTGCCAGCCGCGCTCGTCGCTCCACCTGCGCCGCGCCGCCGAGAACACGCTCGCGCACCTCATCCTCACGGTCTTCGACCGCATCGACCAGCTCGAGCCCACGGCGCCGCCGCGCAAGAAGGAAGCGGACGCCGACGACGGAACGCCCCACGGCAACGATGACGACTCCAGTACGGCGATGGTCCGCGCGCGCGCCGACACGGGGCGGGCGAGCAGTGGGTACGGCATCCCGCTGCTCGAGCAGATCCTCACATTCCTCTCGAGCCTCATCTCGCCGGCAGCCAAGGACGACGCGACGTGCATTCTCGGGCTGCGGCTCATCAACATCGTGCTTGAGACTGCGGGCACGGGACTCGGCAACCATATGCGCCTCGTGACCGTGCTGCAGGGCGACCTGTCCAAGTACCTGCTCCAGAACTCGGAGACCGAGGACCTGTCGATCCTCTCGCTCACACTCCGCGTCGTGTTCAACCTGTTCAACTCGATCAAAGACCACCTCAAGGTACAGCTCGAGGTCTTCTTCACGAGCGTCCACATGCGCATCATCGACTCGCCCTCGTGCTCGGACGAGCAGAAGGAGCTCGCGCTCGAGTCACTGCTCGAGTTCTGCCGTGAGCCGGCGATGATGCTCGACCTATACATTAACTACGACTGTGACGTGCACTGCACAAACCTGTTTGAAGTGCTGTGCAAGTCGCTCGCGCGAAACTGTCAGTCCATGGAGAGCTCAAGTGGCAGCCTCAACGCGCTCACTCTGCTCTGTCTGGAGGGCCTGCTCGCTGTGATCGAGTCGATCGCGCGCCGGTGTCCGCTCGGCACAAGCACGTCCACAACCGAAGTCGTGGGACTCGAAGGGTCTGACCTCGCGCGTTTCACAGCGATGGGTAACAACGGACCTCCGATCCGCAGCGGTCCACCCAGCGAGATTGCACTGGAGGATATCTCACCGCTGTCGTCCGTGCGCGACTTGATGCAGATGGTCATGTCGAACAGCGACAGCGAATCTGACACAGATCCAAGCGACACAGTTGGCAGCAGCGTGGGCGGCGTAAGCGGTGGAAGTAGCCAGGCATCCGCGATGGACCAGCTTGCGTGGCTCCACACGGCTCGTGAACGCACGGCAGAGGTGCTTCAGCAGCGGAAGCGCGCCAAGAAACGATACGCTCTCGCGGCCGAAAAGTTCAACACAGACCAGAAGAATTGGATCTCGTACGCACAAGAGATGGAATTGCTGCCAGCAAAGCCCACACCAGAGGCTGTCGCATCCTTCCTCTTGCATACCCCCGGTCTGAACAAGACGCTGATAGGCGATTACTTGGGAGATGGTCCGCCCGAGAAGTATCCGTTCAACACAGCCGTCCGAGATGCATACATCGCGATGCTCGACTTCCGGGACGCTAAATCGCTTGACGAAGCCCTGCGCATGTTTCTGGCGAGGTTCCGTCTTCCGGGCGAAGCGCAGAAAATCGATCGCATGATGGAAGCCTTCTCGAAGCAATTCCACGCCCAGTGTGCCTCAGGAAACCAGTTGGCAGACGCTGATGCAGCTTATGTTCTCGCTTTCAGCATTATTATGCTCAACACTGATCTCCACTCGGAGCATATTGCGAAGAAAATGAGCCTCGAGGAGTTTCTTCGGAACAACCGCGGCATCAATGGCGGCCAAGATCTGCCAGCCGAGTACCTGACGACTTTGTACAACAACATCAAGAACAAGGAAATCCAGATGCAGCACGACGTGTCGGACTTCAATGAGCAGTTTACCGTGGATCGATACTCGACGCAGTGGGAGGGCGTGCTGAAGCGCTCGGAGAACGTTGTTGGTGCTAGTTTCACGTCAAACTCCAGCATCCTCAAGCTCCGGGCAGGTCTATACGAGAAGGATATGTTCACCTTGATCTGTGACTCGGCAATCAAGTGCATCTCACTCGCGTATGAAAAGACGTGTGATGCGACAAACATGGAACGAGCACTCGAAGGGCTGAGCAACTGTGCGAAAATTGCACTCTACTACGACATGAGCGAGTTGTTCAACAAGATCATGGCGTCCCTGTCGACTTACTTCCTCACGTTCGCGCACGGCATCCTCAACGGCGAGAAGATCTTCATGCCGGCAAGTGCGAACGGAGGTGGTGGTGGTGCACGTCGAGGCCAACAGGCGCAGCAAGCGAGCAACCGCCGGCGCCTGAGCAGCGCCGAAACCCCGAGCGAGGGCGAAGAGAGCGATGGATCTACACTTGTCAGCGGGGGTGTCACGGAGTCCACACACATGGTGGAAGATAGCGCGCGCGGGGCCAAGATGCGACGCGCTTTATTGTCGCTGAAGCTGCTGTTCCAGTTTGTGCAGCAGCGACGGGAATCATTCCGCAAGGCATGGGCAAGTGTGATCGAGTGCGTGCTCATGTTCAACGAGCTCGACGTTGTGCCGACGTCGTTGGTCGAGATGGACGACTTCGTCGACGCGCGTGGTGTCCCACTGCCTCCTATTCAAGGTAATGGCCAGGCCTCGCCAACTCCACCCGGCTCATCCGCTGCGAACACCGCAACAGGCGTGGCAGGAAAGACGCGCGAACGCTCGCGTCGTGTGGCTGAACGCCAAGCTGCGATTCGCAGCCGGATGAAGAGCATGAATGCGGCGGGTGGGGGAGCCCATGCGACCAGCTACGGCAGTTCGGGCCCCAACAGTGGCTCGATCTGGGAATCGTTGTCTTCGTACTTGTGGGCTGAGGAGGAGAAAGTGGACGAAAACTTCTCTCTCGTCAGCAAGATTCTGCGCGAAGCGGTCGTCAAGCTCGGAGGAGGCCTTCTCGAAAAGGAGAACTGGCTCCGAATGGTGCGCAAGCTACATGAAGGCTCGCTGCTGAGCCTCCTTGATACACTGTTGACTTGCCGCGACCCGTTTAAGGGAATGCTGCTGCCTGCGAACCCTGAAGGTGGCCCGGCAGCAGGAACAGCTCCCGCCGACCCCATGATGCAAGAAAATGCCATTCTGGTACTCGAGCTCAGTGTTGATCTCATTCTCGTGAACGTACACCGCATCGACGCATTGAAGTTGTGGGAGCGCTTCCATAAATACGCTCAGAAGATTCTTCAGACTCCATTGAACGAGTTGCATCATCACTTGCATGGTCTTGCGGAACGTGTCGTCGTTCACATTCTACGAGTTAGTATCCGGTTGTTCCACGACGAGAAGATCCGACCTCAGCTCATGAAGACCCTCCACGTGCTGCAGGAAATGGATGAGGAAATGTGCAAAGCTCTTAGCGACCGCATTGCGATCGGCATCAACATGCTTCTGAAGGCGAACCTCGTGTACATGCACGACTTTCACGAGTGGGACGTACTCATGGGCATCTTGGAAAGCGTCGTGCAGTACAAGAACGGCCGTGCATCATGCTGGGAGAGTATCAAGCTACTGGCTGAAGGAGGTCATCTGAACGACGAAAACGTGACGCTTTGGATCGCCACGTGTTTACGCTTTGTGAGCAACCGTACGCCGTATTCCGTTGACGCTCTGCGCTTGCTGCAAGGTCTCGCTGCCAGCGACAGCGCGTACAAGATGGACGGCCGTGCATGGCTGGAAGTCATGCGAGTGATGCTGAGTTACTTGAACGACGACCGCGCACCGATCGCGAAGACTGCGTGGGAATGCCTCCACAACTCGCTACTTCTTCCGGGCGTTCCCGTGGCAAAGGAGACGTGGCAGCATTGTTTCGAGGACGTCATCTTCACGTTCGATGACCAGGTGAACGAAGGAGTGTGGCGCCACTCGAAGGAGGCGTCTCTTTACAGCATCACGCTGCTCTCGAAGACCTTCCTGCACCATCTCACCGTGCTCGTGGAACTCGACGATTTCAACGAGCTCTGGCTGAACATATTGCGCCGTCTCGCGCGGAAACTGCGAGCTGCTGGCCCATCGGCCGCGTCTTCGTCTCACGCCGCGATCGTTTTCGAGACCACGCTCCAGTCGCTGTACAACATGTTGCTGATCCTCCAGGCCGAGGGCGTGCTCGACCGCTCGCTCGCCACGCCTGCGACACCAGAAGATGTATACCCCTCAGATGTGGCGAAAACACTATTCGAGGCCACTTATGCTGTCGTTGATGAAGTTATCCCCCACATGAAGGAGCAACTTGGATTGATGCCCCCGCCTCCAGAGCCCGTCCCGGAGGAGCCCCAGCCGGTGGAGATTGAAGACCGTGCCGCCGACGTACCGCAAACAGAGCAGAGTCAAGGAGATGTGGGGATTGCGGAGGGAGAGAACGTCCCGAACGACACTGAGCTAGCAAATGAACCACAGGACGAAGCGGTGCTGGCGGCGCATTTTCAACCCACCAGCGCGCCCATCGAAGGCGAACAGTCAATTGTTCCTGAGGCTGCTCCCACGAGCGGTCGCGTGCTCGAAACCATTGTCGCGGCCGACGGCTCCATTGGCATCAAGGTTGACGAGATTATTATCGACGAAATCACCGAGTCGGTGTAGGCGGTCAGAAGGCGAACCACGCTTATTTCGACACATGAGCTCAGAGTGTATTATCGTTGATTGTTTTTGCGTTGTGATTCCCGGCGTTGGGTAGTGCGTATCTCCGATCGAGCTCCAGCGGCAGGATGAAGCACAAGCCCACCGAAACGTGGATAGATCTCGTGGCATTGTGAGACCGAACCCATCGGCAGCATGCAAAAAGTGCTTGTTCGCAAAAGTAGATTCCTGGCCATCATTCAGCGAGCACCTGCTAAAGGCCAGCGCATGTCTGCGCGTTCTTCTCCTCACTTGCGGCTTCATGGACCCCGTCGTCCATCAGAACCAAACTCACGACACCACCACCACCACTAAAGATGCCCTCGCCACTGCCTCCACCGCCGCTCGCTCAAGTCAGCGCCACGCTGCGCCTCGCAGCACCATAACTCGCAGCACTGCCACACGTCGCAGATCTCATCTCCGCGTGCCTCGACTGGTCGCCGGTCGTCGCTCCCGCGCGCGCAGCCGCGAGCGGCTCGCTGCGGCTCTTCCAGCGCGTGAGCGTGCGACTGTTTGACGCCCGCGTGGTGGATGATCCGATCTACCGCGAGTACTCGCTCGCCAAGGCGCTCGAAGCGGCTATCCAGGCCGACGACCTGGCAATCGCCCAGTACATCCACGAGCTCTATCCGGGACCGCTCGATGCGCGGTCGTTGAAGCTGTCGATGGCGCACGGATCCTTGGAGCTCGTCCAGTGGGTGGTAGCGAACCGGCAGGACCGTGTGTGTTACGACCCGGGCGTGGCGAATCTCTGCGCGGGCTGCGTGGAGGTGGCGGCGCAGTCGATCGGCGAGAAGGACACGTTCCGTATCATCTCGTGGTTCATTGAGCGGGGCGTGCTCTCGCTCAGCGATGGGTCCAATCCCGACAGCACACCACTTAGTCAACTGAAGCTCTCTGGAGGCTTCACCAAGTGGGCACTTCCTGCGCTGTTGAAGAGCGCGGAGCTCGTGCGCTGGTGCGACGCACGTGGCCTGCTGACCGAGCCCATGGTGCCGAAGATCATGCGCGAAACGCTGCTCAATGCAAACGCCGCGAGCGCCGAGATCGTGCGGTACCTGCTAGAGCGCGGCGTCATCCCGGAGAGCGACGACAGCTTTGTGGACTGGCTCCTCGCGGCCGCGAGCAGCCCAATCCAAGAGCCTCTGGTCGAGCACGTGCTGGCGAGCCCCGTGTTCGCGCGCGTGCGCCACCACTTCGTCTACGCGCCCATCGACGCCGGTGGAGACGGACCCAAGGTGCTCCAGTGGGACGATGCGTACTATGCCAAACGCGAGGGCGACGGCATGTTTGGGTTCTTACTGACCACGAGGAACCGCCACTTGGCCACGATGCAGTGGCTCGTGAGAGACCGCGGCGTGTGCAGCTTTCTCCCCCCGAAGACCGCTGAGACCGAGCAGGAGCTGCTGGAGACCCTGCAGTGGCTACGTAGCGTGCGTTCAGCGTACTGCAGGAGATGGGGCGAGGACGTCATGGACAGCGTGGCCTCTAACGGCTATCTGCGTGTGCTCCAGTGGCTTGATGAGAGGGGGTGCGAGTGCTCGGCCGACGCGATGGACTTTGCGGCAGCGCACGGCCACCTCGCGGTTGTCCAGTGGCTCCACCCGAAGCGCTCTCAGCGCTCCACGCATTACAAGGCCATGACCCTCGCCGCGCAAGGCGGGCACCTTGCGGTCGTCCAGTGGCTCGTTGAGAACAGCTCCGAGGCCGATGTGGTGTCCGCGGCGGCCCACGCGACCATGACCGGGGAACTGGATGTGGTGCGTTGGTGCCTGGAGCACGGAGGCGCCTGCGCGTCGTCCGTCTTGCGCCAACTGGTTCTTCTTCCCTTAAACTTCGATTTGAGGACGTCAGCCCAGTTGGACGTGCGGGCGCTGTACCCGCTCCAGTGGCTGGACGCGGCTATCACGCGTACGCGCGACAGAGAGCAACTCGACGGTGAACGAGCCACGCTGGCGTGCCTCGCGGCTCAGGCTGTCGGCTCGGGTGATCTGCTCTTGGCCGAGTACCTCCACCAGCAGCACCAAGGCGTCTCCGCATGGCCGAACATGCGGACCCATGACGTTGCGGCCGCCACGATTGCCTGGCAGGGCCACACGCCCGCCGTCCAGTGGCTCCACGCGCGATACCCGCGCAGTCTCGACTGGCAGCGCGCCGCAGCGACCGCCACGCAGCGCCGCCATACGCGTCTCGCCGAGTGGCTCCGCAACCTGGAGTAAAGGCAAGTGGGGGTGGGAGAAATGTTTTTATAAATTGATATGGGTGCACTTTATCCGTCCACTTCAAGTGAGCTTGAACCCATCTCTCCAGGACCATGCTCACTCGTCGTGGATCACAAACTCGAGGTGCTCGTACGCGGCGCGCTGCATCTCGTGGGACACGCGCAGGCGCTCGATCAGCGCCGCCTCCTCCTGCTCCATCTGCGCGATCAGCGCGTCGTTGCGCAGCTTGCGCGCGTGCTCGCTCGCAAGCTGCTCGCGCGTGCGCCGCAGCAGCTCCTTCTCGTGCTGCCGGCGCGCGGCCTCGCGCTTTTGGAGCGCCGACTTCTCCTGCGACCGGATCTCCTTGGTCTTCTCCGCGAGCAGCCGCTGGTCGGCGTCGCGCGCGTGGTGGATGCGCTGGAGGTGCGACGCGCGCTCGGCCCGCGTCTCCTTGACAAGCTGCGACCGCATCGCGCCGATCGCGCTCATGTGCTGGTGCTTGCGGCTCCGCGACGTCGCCACCGCCAGCTCTGTCAACCACAAGCGGCAAAACAAGCGTTAGTATCAGAGCCACAAGCTTTACAGAGAAACTAATACGAAAACACACGGTTGTAGTCATGGGTGCGCTTGATCTCGAGCTGGAGCTCCTCGAGCGCGCGCTGCTTGGCGCGCTGGTGCTCGGCGTTGCGACGCTTGACGGCCTCGATCTCCTTGGCGCGGCGGTTGGCCTCGTCGATCCGCTTCTGTGCGCGCGCCTCCTCCGCACGGAGGTGCATGAGCCGGTTTGAGAGCACCTGCACGTCGGCCTCGGCGCGCTTGCGCTCGTTCTTGGCCTCGAGCATCGCGCTCGTGGCCTGCGTGAGCGCGCCGTCGCCACCGTCCGCGCCCTCATCACCTTCGTCGCGTGGTGTCGCGTGGCGCGATGGCGAACCACGACTACCGCCGGCCGCTGCCGACGGCACGTCGATCTCGTCGGCGTTGGCCTCGAACCACTCGAGGAACGTGAGCTTGGCGATCTCGCCTGTGGCGTTCGGGTCCATGTCGTCCAGCGCGCGGTCGAGCACGCGCGGCGCGCAGCTGAAGCCCATGTCCAGCAGCAGGCTGCCCAAGTGCTCGGTGCCGAAGCGGCCGTCACCCGAGTCGTACCGTGCGAAGAGCGCGTCAAAGCACGGTGTCTCGCTGTCGCCGCTGTCCACACCCTCGGGCTCGCGGGGCGCGTCCTCCGGCGCGGCGTCGTCGTACTCGTGCTCGTCGATCTCGGGCATTATAGCGATCGCTGCTTTGGGACACTGTCAAGGCGATGTAAGGTGATTCTATTGAATGAGGCAGCGGGCGAATGGCGCGCACACCAGCGTCGAGCGAATGGCGTGGGCGGCATGGCTTCGAAGCAGGATACCGCGACTCACGGCCAGCTGATGCGTCTGAGCGTGTCTTAGTCTCAAAAATAAACCTGCGACAGACTCGGAGGCACCTGCCGGGCAGTGTGGTGCGGTCGGTATCCAATTATGCTGTAGATTGCTCGCGCGCTCACTGCGGCGCGGCGCGCCAGATCGCGTCGGCCATCTTGGCCACGTCGACCGTCTCGACCGCATCGTGGACGCGCAGCATGTCGGCGCCCTGCTGGATCGCGGCGCAGCTCGTGGCCGCCGTGCCCCACGCGCGGTCCTTCGGGTTCGGGCGCCCGCAGATCTGACCGATGAAGCCCTTGCGGGACGCGCCGACAAGCACGGGCAGTGCGCCGCAGCGCGTCTTGAGCTCGCGCAGGCGGCGCAGCACGCTCAGGTTGAGCTCGCCGCTCTTGGCGAAGCCCACGCCCGGGTCAACAACGATGTTCCACGCGAAGATGCCGGCCCGCGTCGCGGCCGCGACCCGCTCGTTGAGATACTGGGCCACGTCCTGCACAACGTCGTCGTATTGCTACATGGAAGAGAATAGCTTGTTAGCGACGGACACACACACTAGTAGAGTCATGAAGTATCTGCCTTACCTTGAGCCCCGTCATTGTCTCGGGCGTGCCGCGCATGTGCATGAGAACGATCTAAACAGCCCAGACCACACAGAACATCAGTCACTCCACCAGCAGATAGATCTAGATATATAAGGACCGAACGTACCGGCACGCGCAGCGCCGCGACGGTCTCGAGCATCGCCGGATCCTTCTCGCCGGCCGACACGTCGTTCACGACGTTCGCGCCGGCCTCGACCGCCTGACGTGCCACCTCAGCCTTTGTTGTGTCGATCGAGATCGCCACCTGGCTCTTCGCGCGGATGCCGCGCACCACGGGCAGCACGCGCGCGAGCTCCTCCTCGAGCGTCACTGGCGCAGCGCCAGGCCGCGTGGACTCGCCGCCAATGTCGATGATGTCAACGCCCTGCGCTTCCATCTCGAGCGCTTTTTGAATGGCGACATCGGCGGTGGAGAGCTCGTTGCCGTCGCTGAAGCTGTCAGGCGTGACGTTGAGGATACCCATGACGAATGTCTTGTCGCCCAGCCGCCAGGGTGCCGTTTTGACCACCGGCAGTAGCGCCACGGGCGGCGCGTACGCGGTCGCTTGCTGCTGTAACGCATCGCAAAGCTCGCGCATGGTCTTGCCTAGCGACGGGTGCGTGAACTCGGGCGCGAGATCGCACATGGGCACGAGCACAAAGTCGCGCTCGGCCACGCGCTCGTGCGGGATGATCAGCGGACCGTCGCGGGTGTCCGTGGTCACGACGGCGTCGCCGTAGAAGAGCACGTCCACGTCGATCACGCGCGGGCCATAGCTACACATACGGCTTCTGTTAGTCGTGACGTGGGGCACACAGAAGTGAATTTACGTGAAACGCACCGAAACGAGACCGTGCGGCCGACGTCGCGCTCGATGGATTTGAAGGCCTCGAGCAGCGCCGCCGGCGTGAGCGTCGTGGTGAGCTCCACCGCGATGTTGAAGAACGCCGGCTGGTCCTCGACGTACTGCGGCGCCGTGCAGTAGAGCCGCGAGGTGGCCACGAGCGGCCCGGCGCGCTCCGCGAGCAGCGCCAGCGCGGCCTCCAGGTGCGCCACTTTGTCGCCTACAGATCCCACAAAGAGCCGCCGTGAGCGCGTGGGTAGAAACGTGCGACTAGCTAAACGGACATACCCAGGTTGGTGCCCAGCGCCGCGTAGACGCGCACGGGCGGCGCGGTCGTCGTTGTCGCCATCGCTCGCAATTGATCTCGTGGCTGGCCAGCTGGGGATCCACAAGCGCTATGACCATCACTCTCGCATGTATCCTTCTCACGAGTGTGGTCCACGTGATTTGGTGAGGTTACACTGAACTACATTAGGCATTACATTAGTACCAAATCCAGTATTCTAGGGCCGGTTTCCCCTCCTCTTTCCCTGCGTTCTCCCAAAAATGCCCGCGACCATGGAGACAGGTAGGAGCGACAACCACGCGCATGTTCGCGGCTCTCTAGCGGCCGTTCGGAGGCTGCTGGCGGCCGCGTAACCGCACAGCCGTCTAATCTCTTATCTCGTGTGTCTCCCCTCGAAGCTGGCGCGGAATCCGAGCCGCTCTACTTGGTGCGCGGCCCCGACAAGAGTGCGTACTTACCCACTTCCCTGCCCGCCTTCCTGACAGCTAACGTTGTGTTTCTGTGGATTGGCGCAGTCGGCGCGGGCGATGTGGACGCGCACGATCTCTTGAAGACCTACAAGCTCGAGTCGCATCTGGCCAAGATGGCCAAGGCGTCGCTGCCCACGACGTACGCGCACTTTCTGCGCGGCGTGGGCGAGAACAAGGCGTGCGCGGGCGTGCCGGGTGACCTGGTGGAGCTGCTCCAGGGCGTGCCATTCGACCGGCCGATCGAGCCGTTCCCCGAGAGCGTGATCAAGAGCGCGCTGCAGCTGCCGCCGGCCAACAAGAGCGCGCCGGTGATGCAGCGCCTGGGCGGCAAGACCAGCGGGCTCATCCACGCGCCGCCGCCGTCGGCGAGCGAGCGCCAGGCGCTCGAGGACAAGCTGCGCGCCAAGGGGAAAGACGACAAGGACAAGAAGGACAAGAAGGAGAAGAAAAAGGAGAAGCGCAAACGCGAGGACAGCGAGATCCTCCAGAAGGTGCTCGCGCCGCTGGTCGCGGAGCTGCGCACGCTCACGTGGGCCGGCTGGATCGTGAACGGCAAGCCTGGGAACCCGTTCATCCAAAAGATCACCAAGGAGAACTGCAAGCGCCTGGGCGTGCCCAACTACTTCGACTTTGTGAAGGAGCCCATGGACCTCACGCGCGTGAAAGAAAAAGTCGAGCGCGCCGAGTACTCGCGCATCGAGCAGTTCACGGTCGACGTCAAGCTCATGGTCGCGAACGCCAAGACGTTCAACCGCGTGGGCGAGCCCGTGCACCAAATGGCCGTCGAGCTCGAGCAGCTGTACGAGTCCAAAGTGCCCACCTACAGCGCCGCGTTCGAGGACATGCAGAACGAGCGCAAGAAGCGCAAGAAAGAGAAGAAGAAGGACAAGAAGAAGAAAAAGGACAAGCCGTAGCCGTCTCCAGATCGCATCACTCTATTGGAATAAACCGCCCCTCGTGCGGCCACCATCAAAACACTGTCTTTGCGTGTGGTAAACCCTACAAAGCTACTGGATATTCGCGAAGCATGCACGCCCACGGAAGCACGAGCATCGCACCCAACGGTCAGACGTCGCTTGTCATGGGTCATTTCCATGTTAAAACATGCTACGGAAGCCGTCCAAGGCCGCTGGCAGAAACGCACGACCACACAATGGTGTGCTTTCTGTTTGTAAACAGCACTGTAAATTCCACTGCGCAAAGACCACTTACCGTGTGGTCTGCCACTTGAAGAGCTCCAGTATCCATGACGCACGCGGCCGACGACCGGCGGGACGCGCGCGCGGCGCTCAAGACGGCGCTGCTCGCGCAGCTGAAGCAGCACCGCGACCGCCAGTTCACGCCGCTCGCGGGAGGCGGCGACCGGTGGAGCGTGCGCGCGTGGGACTGCGCAGGCGACTGTGCTGACGTGTACTGGCTCGAGTGTCCGTACATTCGCGACTCGGCGGTCTCGCGGTTCTCGCTCTCCGCGCACCTCGAGGCGACGGCGCTGCTCGCGCTGGTGGCGCGCGTGGACCTGTCGCTCTGGCAGGAGCTCACGCGCGAGCATTGGGCGAGCGACTTGGAGCGACTGGACCTGATCGCGACGCGCACGGCGTTCAACGTCGGCGTGGAGGTGCTCGTCTGCGACGACGACGACGACCTGGTCGCGGTCAGCGAGGCGCTAGTGGCGTGGCTGCGCACGCCGCGCAGTGACACGTATCGGCGCTCCCAGGCGCTCGCGGTGCGTGTGGCGGGCGTGGAGGACGACACGTCGATGCTCCCGGTCGTGCCCATGCGCCTCACCGTCCAAGATCGACTGGTGGAGTTGCCACGCCACCTGCGACGCGTCTGCGAAGTGCTCGCGACGCACCCACAGGCGGCGTCCGTGCGACTCACGCAGTTCAGAAGCGGCATGGCTGGGGTGACGCTGGAGCAGGGCGACCTCGCAGCACTCGCATCGCTCCGCGCAGCAGGCGTCCAGGTCACCGATCTGCCGCTCATCCGTGTCCGGGAGAGCCTCATGACGCGCCCCCAGTGTTTGCAGTACGTCCGAACGATGCTAGATACGACTGCAACATCAACGAGAGGACGACAATCAAGTCGACAAACTCGACCGGAGCGCAATCAGTCTGAGGGCACGGAGCGTGTCTCCCTCTCAAGCTCGCTCCCGGACCCCCTTGTGCCAGGCGTAATGTCAGCGATCCACGTGAGCCGCTCGCTGCGCTCGGTGGTCCTCACGATAGACGAGTCTCGCCGGCGTTCAACTTTTCTCCGATGGATCGCGTATGCGCTGTTGCGGCGCGATGAGCCGCTCGCTGAAGTTACCATACGCCAGAGCGCACGACTACGAACGCGCGACATTGAGATGATGCGAGAGATCGTGACCGCGCCCAACCCGCTCGCCATATTGTTCCCAGAAGAGAACGTACCACACGAAAGGCGTGTTATCGTCACGAATGAGGCCTTTTTGTCCGATCCGAGGCACACGAGAGACCCCACGCGGTGGACGCAGCAGTCGCCAGCCACGTTGGAGATCATCGGCGCGAGTCGTCAGGGTTTCGTGTCCGTGTTGCTGCCCGGGTGGGGCAAGGCGTGGGTGCGTGACGACGGTGCTTCCACGGCACACGCGCGAAGCGATCAGTCGGGTACGGAATACAGCTCGCTGACCGGGCTCAACATCTACGACGCCGCCGAGACGCCGGCGTTGCTAGCGTTCATACAGCTTGTCGGCACCCACATAAAGGGGCTCATGATGAAAGAATTCTCCGACCAAGAGGTGCCCATCAACGAGCTCGGCCGCCAAATTCTGAGCGCGTGTCCTCGCCTCGACGAGATAAAAGTGCACGACGCATGGTTCGACAGTGTGGAGTTCGTTGTCGACGCCTTCGAGGCCGGAGAATGCCCGGCACTTTCCAAACTCGACTTCTTCGACGTTGGTCTAGACAGTGAGCGCGGTCTAGATGCGATGATGCGTGCGCTCGCCGACCCCGAAAGCGCCATGGCGAGGCAAATGGACAAAATCAGGATGATCTTCGAGCCGCTCCCGCTTGGCTCGGCCAGTTTGCCGACGCTCGCGAACGAAATGCTCAAGCGCAACACTCGGCTGCGCGCGTTTGAGCTCATCGTGCCCGCGAACGACTACCTGATGTCCCACGAAATGCACGTGGTCGAGTACGATTTTGTGGGCGATCCGATGCCGATGCCCAGACGATGCGTGCTCGCGTTGCTTAGCGTGGTCTCCGAAAGTCGTAGCGCGTTGCAGCAGCTGGATAGCGCGCTCGTTCGCCATATCGTGGGCTTTGCTGGCCAGCAGCGCGTTCGGACGGTGATAACCCAGTTTCGCGGCTAAGGATACAACTCATCCATCGTCTGCAACGTGAATGATTAGCAGATGAGGTGGAGGTTGCACACATCATCGTGCGCCGTGATCGAGGCTGTCTCTTCCAGTCTATGTGGCAGACTTTGGATCGAACCACCGTCACTCACCAAATACCGAGCAGCGTCATATTTCCTCATTTGTTTATCGTCTGGGAGTGTCCGCTAGATCATGAGCTGGCGCGACTCACGCTCGTGTCGACGCCCTCGGATCCGTGCGTCCAGCCGCGGGGCCACGGGCAGCAGCCAGAGCAGCACGTTGCCACCAAAGTACACGCGCACGTGGCGCCAGAACGGCACGCGTTCAAATTCGCCCGGCTTGCCCGTGATGTACTCGAGCGTGGTCTTGCCTTGGCGCAGCAGATAGATATGGAACATAAAGTAGCCGGCGAGCACGAGGCCGATCGCGAGCGACAGCGTCCAGCCGAGCTGCAGCAGCGTCTTGTGCGCGTGGCGCACGCGCTTGAGCTCCGGGTCCGACGAGAACACGATCGGCGTGACGATCGCGCAGAACGTCAGGCAGCTCACCGCCGTGTACAGCAAGAACAGCAAAAAGTACTTTTTGTTGCTCCAGCCCACGCAGTTGCTGGTCCACGGGCAGTGGTGGTCCTGTGACACAAACCAAAGTTAGGAGCTCTTCAGGTGCGCCGCAAGAGATCTAGATCACCTGCATACGCACCATGCGGTAGACGCAGCGCCGGCACGTGGAGCAGTGGTGCACACGCGCGGGCTTGGGTCGGTCGCAGCGCTCGCAGTAGCCCTGCTCGGCCTTGAGCTCCTCGTGTTCGTCGCCGCCCTCCTCGGCGCTGCGCACGCGGCCGTCGAGCGCAAAGTGGGCCGGCCCGGCGTCCGCGCGGGCCGCGCGCGCGTACGTCCAGAGCATGAGGCTCGCGGCGACGGCAAACACGCCGTTGAGCGGCGCCGACGAGAACGCGCGTGCGATCGTGAGCCACACGACGAGCTTGAGCGCCATGAGCGCGACGGCGACGCCGGCGAGGCACGACGGCATCGCTGTTCCAGGGGAAGCGCTAAGTGAGACTGTGAGGGTAACCTCGGAAGAAGGTACGTTCCGAGAACGTAACCCACATGGCAAAAGTCAAACGTGACGGGCGTGTACTTCAAGTAGTTCAGGTTGGGGCGGATACTTATCTCTCCGCTCGCCAGGTTCATGCTTCTGCTCTTCCTGCGTCTTCTCAATCTCTTTATCTGCTTCTTAGTGTCTGTAGTGTTGGGATCTGTGGATGTTCACGGCTGATGGGTTGTATCATGCCGTGCTCTGGAGTGGTAGATCAGTGGCTGCGAGATGAAGATCGGTCTCGCGGAGCCACCTGATCGGGTTATTGTGTTTCTAGGCTTGTTCTCAGACCGCGGCGACCTGTCTGTACTGCTGCGGGGGTTGCTGCTTACGCACGGGCCGCTCCGATCGAGGGCGACGGTCGTCAGTCTTCCCAACTGTTTGGTTGGACGGGTTATTGTTCTCGTCGTTCGAGCGCTGCGGACGTGGGCGGCGTGGCTTGTTGTAGTTGGCTTTGCTGCTTCCTCCGGCAGTGCCATCAGAACCTTCAAAAGTCTTCCCATCTCCATTACGTGGGCTATTGCTGTTGTTGCCGTTCTCGGACCGACCCTGCGAGCGACGACGCTGGTTGGTCTTCTCGTCGCTTGAACCGCCACGCGCTGCTTCCGAGTACTTTGACTTGTGCTTCCAAACATTCTTGACTCCAGACGTACCTTCCGCAGCAGCTGCAGCGAAGGATTTAGGAGGTGCAGCCACTGGAGTGGTCTCCTCCTCGACTGGGGAATCTTCAGGGGCTTCTTCCTCGGATACAGTAGGCTCAATGGCCTCAGCCAGGGCTTCGTGCTGGTTATCCTTGTCTTCCGTCATGACATCCTCTTCTTCAGCTTCCTCCAACTGCGACTCCGTGAAAAAATTGATGTGCGGAAGCTCCTCCGCCGCTGGTGGCTGAACAGCGATGATCTCCTCCGCCAAAGCACTCTCCGGATCCGTAGTATTGGGAGAAGCGTCAGTCACCTCTTCAGTTGAACCACCGGTCGGCGGTGCACCCAACTTCTCGACCATGGCCCGCAAATCCTTGTACGTGTAATCCAACGCAACGATCTTCACGCTCTTCGTCAGGTACCGCGTCGCCTCTTCAAGCGATTCAGCCAAATTTTCTTCAAACGGAACCTCGGCCGGAGGGCGCGTTGTGCCCAGCACCACCTTCGAGAAATAGTCCAACACCAGAGGCACATCCTTGCCGAGCGCCTGGTGAAGCGTCACCGCATGGAGCGTGCGCAGCAGATCCTCCACATACGCAAATGCATCACGCGGCAGCTCTGCCTTGGGCGCTTCTTCACTCACCGCCTCCTTCGTCGCCGGTTCTTCCTCGACCTTGGCCACACTTTCCACAATTGGCGCCTTGCTCTCCACCTCCATGCTCGCTTCCTGCTGCGGCTTTTGCTTCTCCGCTTCCTTTTTCTCGGCTTCTTCCTTCAGATACACGTCAATGAACTGCTCGCGCAGCGACTCGAACTCGGCGATCATCTTCTCGACCAGCGCCTTGTTGCCCACGACCTCCTGCTGCTGGTCGTTGAGCACTTTGCCTTCGTTCGCGCACGCCGCCTCGAGCGCGCGGATCTTCTCGAGCTTCTTCTTGTACAGGCGGACGCGCTTGTGCAGGAAGCTCAAGTACGGGTGGTCGATCGTCGCGGCGATGGTCTGGCTGCTCTCGGCGTCGCCGGCCGCGTCGCCGTCGCTTTTCTGTTTTTTCGCTTTCTTCGCCGCGCGCTTGTTCGGGATCGGCGCGGCCTCCGGCGACGCGACCGCCACCGGCGCCTCCGCCAGCGCCTGCTCTACCGTTTGGTTAGTCGCATCGTCCGCGAAGACCGCGCTGGCGCCCGCGAGCGCCGTCTCTTCGAGCTTGGTTGCCGTCGCCATCGCGTGCTTTCCGTCGTGTTTCACAAGTTGCCGTTTGCCGCACAAGAAGCTCGAGATCCGACCCACGAAAACACGAGAACAAAACGGGGGGAACCGGAACATAAACCGTCCGCAACGCCGGCAGTTTTCGATATTTTCCAGAAGAAAAATGCATAAACCGGTTTTAGGAGAGTTTAGACCAATCAGCGTTTGCACCGCGAGCTTCGACGAGAAAACCATAAATAGATACATACAGATATCACTATCTACGGTTCAATGTAGCATTCGATATGGATGTAAGGCAACACGAGTACACACGACTGGAACTGGTGGAGTCCTTGTCCAACGCTGACTCCACCCCACGCTGAGCGTGGGGTGGCCCGTGCCCCCGTCGTCCGGGGCGCAGCGTCACGCAGCCACCGTCCCCGCTTAGTCGAGAGCCCGACAGGTTCAGGGAGATGCGCCAGAGTCCAACGCCCATATCACGCAGAGCGGATGTGGGTCGTGTAGCCACTCGAAAGGGCCACTGTGTGTCTCTGTGAGCAGTGTACGTCTGCACTGAAGGGGCTCTGTCACAGACTCCGTGGGGCCACGCCACTGCGCAAAGCAGCGTCCAGCCGTGTCCTCATTTCCAATTTCACATTGTGAAGACTCCAAGCTCCACCAACTCAAGACAACACCATGTACGCCGCCGTGCCGCGCCGCCTGGCCGATCTCCAGGGCGTGGTCGTGCGCCAGAAGTTCCAGGGCCGCGAGGCGCTCGGGCAGTCGTACGGGCTGCCGTACGAGGCGGCCAACAAATACCAGGTATCGGCGCTGCCGGTCAACAAAGTCGTGAAGAACGCCCCGAACGACCCGGTTCAGTTCAGTTCAGCTCTATTGGTTTGCTCTTATAGAAACCTATAGCAGGGGTGGCACCCCAGGGTTAACAAATACCTCTAAGCGAAGCACCTTCTC
>JAMFLL010000773.1:0-26148 GCA_027475725.1 Pythium rhizo-oryzae | reverse complement strand
GGACGAGGCAGAGGCCCTCGTCGCACAGCTGAAGGAGGTCGGCGCCGTCGGCGAAATGGAATAGAGCGGCAGGCTGATGCCCATTTTGTAGAGTTTTGCTGTTGGTGTGGGGCCGGCTTGCATTCTGTTTTTTCTTCCTCTCTTGTCCTGTTCTCGTTGTGAATACTGATGGGTATTCCGCCCTTGCGGCGCGCACTGCATCGTCGAGACTCGATCGCCCTCTCGCTCCATTCTCGCCATGGTACGGACAGCACCTCGAGCAACACGTGCCCCATGTTCATGCGGCGGCGCCATTGTGGGGTCACGGATACGCCCTCGTTCCAGTGACAGTCACAACGCGGGTGTTGTGGCCCCCAATCACCGGACACCCCACATCACCACCATGGACAAAGTCAAGAACATGATGAGCGGCGTCGTCGGCGGCGCGCCGGCGTCGTCCGGCGCCGCCAAGACGCCCAGCGATGCGCAGTACGAGAAGGCGAGCGAGATGCTCGAGACCTCGCTGACCAAGTGTGCGTTTCGTGCGCAGCAATGTTCGCTGTGTTTCTCTCGCCATTCGCGCTGACTTCTCAGATCTGTGGCATGCATCGCGCAGGCCCGCGCGTGTCGTTCCTCGTGGAGATGATGGAGAAGATGGGGTGCAAGATGCAGCCCGGTTTCTACTCGATTGTCGAGTGCGAGGGCAAGATCAATGGCGGCTTCCACCTGGACGACGCCGCGCAGCCGGGCGTCGTGCTCTGCCAGAACCACATCGCAGACCAGGAGTGGATGGACCGCACGGTCGCGCACGAACTCATCCACGCATTCGACCACTGCCGTAGCAAGATTGACTGGTCGAGCTGCGAGCATCACGCGTGCAGCGAAGTGCGCGCGGCCGCGCTCAGCGGCGACTGCGACTGGAAGTACGAGTTCCAGCGCAAGAACTTCAACATCGCCAAGCAGCACCAGATCTGCGCGCGCCGCCGGGCAAAGCTCTCGATCCAGAAGAACGAGAACTGCAAGGGCAAGGTTCGTTACTTTATTTGGCGGTCAAGCAGACGCTCGCTTGGTGGATGCTTGCGCTCTGTCTCTAACGATGCTGCGGTCGCTGTGGGCAGGAGGACGAGTGTCTGGACAAGGTGTTCGCCAAGTGCTACTTCGACGTTTCCCCATTCCGCGAGATCCCGTGAGCCACTGTGGGCGACCTCGTGAAATAGACGAACCAAATGGGGACACGCTTATCGCCTCCGCCAGCATCCTCAACACGCAATGCGGCAACCCATGCTTCATTAGCACAAATCGAACCCATTTCCACTTCATGAACTCTTGATGGCTGGTGAGGAGCTCCCCCGTAATAGTGACATGCACCCTCGAACCACCCACAACGAAAGCAACAACAGACAGCGCAATGGAGGACGCAGCGATGATCGACGCGGCGCCGCAGACGCCCGAGCACAGCGAGGTGGCGGTCGCCGCTGCTGTGGACACTACGCCCGTGGAGAGTGAATCGACGGGTGTGGCGGGCGACGCGCCGGCGCCCAAGAGACGCCGCGGCGAGCGCCGCGAGAAGCTCCGCAAGACGGCGCTGTGCAAGCACTTTGACCGCCCCGGCGGCTGCCCGTTCCCGAACTGCCGCTTCGCGCACGGTCGCGAGGACGTGGCGGCCGATGAAGGTAACTTGACGCTTGCGTCACAGCGCAAGTTCCTGCGCGAGCAGGTAAAGACGCGCACGGAAGAGCGCTTCAAGCAGGAGCAGGGCGAGGGCGGCGAGGACGGCAAGGTCGCGCGCCGCGGCACGATGGTGCGTGTGTCTCGGGTCTTCGTTTGCTCGTGAGTGTATGCTAAGACGTGGTTGATATGGTCCAGATCGAGCGCTACTACACGGAGCTGTTCGCGTGTGACGTCATGGGCAAGGCGATGGAGGACCAGTACGTGCACATGCACTCAAACCGGCTGTGCGTCGTGGGCGTTGCCCCGACACACCCGGTGATGCGCGAGGAGATCCGCGCGATCGTGTTCACGTCGCACGTGCTCGACAGCCGCGTGAGCGGCAAGAAGAAGCGTGGCGGCCAGTTCATGCTGCCGCAGACCATTCTGTGCCACGTGCACTGCACGAGCGGCGCGACGTTCGCGATCCGCAGCTGTATCCGTGGGACGCTGCTCGAGGTCAACGAAGAGCTCGCGCAGAACCCGTCGCTACTCCAGACCAAGCATGCGTCGGACGGCTTCCTCATCATCGTGCAGCCCAAGACGACTGAGGTGGTGGAGATCCAGGAGTCGATGCTTACCAAGAGCGAGTACAAGCAGTACCGTGAGGCCGCCGCCACCGCCACGGAGGAAGTGTCGGCAGCGAATGAGGACCCAACCGAGAGCAAGCCGGCGGTTCAATAGCAAAATCATAGACACCACCCGCTCGGATAAACTGAAAAACAATGAAGACCCGCCTACCGGTACACACGTGGATGTCTCTTAAACTATGCTACGTACATGCTTGTCCTCAACGGTCGGCTCACTACCTCTTGCTACTGCTTTCGCCGTTTGATTTCTTCTTCCGGATGACAACGTCCAGGACCGTTCGCATGAACTTGGTGAGCTCACTCCGCTTGAAGCTGAGCTCTTCCTGGAGATACGTCGGCGTCTTGAAGTCTCGCGACGGTTTGTCGCTCGGCAAGTACTCGACCTCTTCCCTCGCGTCGTGCGGCACCGCCAAGTCGAACACGAACCGCTTGCCGGTAACCGAGTCCACCACTGCGCACTCGACGTCTGTACAGTTATCCACGTCGGCATCGTCCTCGTCGTCCATAGTCTCGATTAACCGCAGCTCTGTACTAGTCACGAGGCGATACAGCTCAAGAAGCTGCTCGTCCACACAAAATAAAAACGAGCACAACAAGTGAGTTTCGGACGTCCAGGCAGTTGGCGTAATGTGCTGAGAGCAAACGCACCTTCTTGGCCTGATTCAGTTCGATAGTCAGCGCGGCATCTGTGATGGATGCTCTTCCGTCCGCTGTGCGTGACGACGTCACGCCCGATGCCGTGCCCCCCGCAGCCTCCAGCTCGTGAATCCGTCTCCGCAGTCGCTCGTTGGTCTCGCGGGCGTCCGCTTGGTCGCGCTTGAGTGCGTCCACACGCTGCTTGTGCTCAGCCACCAGGTCTTCGTGGCGCTTCTTGTGGTCCGCGTCCACGCGCTGAGCGCGTGTCAGCAGCGTGGCCACCTCGTCCTTGAGTTTCGTGACTAGCTTGTCATACGTGCGCTTCTCCTCCTTGGCCAGCGCCTTAGCTTCTTTCAGTAACCTCTCGGTCTCCAATTCGCGGAACTACAGAAATCACACACAACCGCTGTAAGTCATCCACCACACATACAATCGCACCACATCGACAATCGCAAGACGCCTACCTCTCGCAGCGCCTCGTACTTGTTCCGCAGCTCGACTAAATCCCGAGGAGCATCCGGCGGCGGAGCGGTACTGGCTGTCCGTACGACGACGGCCTCCTCATACTGGCGGTTCTTGCTCACCACGACCGCCGCCGCGTCGTCGTCGCGCTTGGCTTTCTTCTTGGTCTTGGGCTTGATCACGAGCTCCTCCGACTCGTCACTGCGCTCGTCCTGCTTCTCCTCCTCGTCTTTCCTCCGCTTCGCCCCGGCCGCCTTCTTCACCTGCTTCGCCTTGGGTTTGGTCTCCTCCACCTCCTCCTCCGCCGCCTTCTTCTTCGGTTTGCTCGGCTTCTTGGCCGCCTTCTTCGGCTTGATGGGGACCATCTCGTCGTCGTCCTCGTCGTCCCCCGCGTCCTCCGCCGCGTCCTCGTCGTACGCCTTCCGCTTGGCCCCCGCGCCGCCTGCGCTCCGCTTGGGCAGCGCCTTCGCCGCCGGGGACAGGAAGTCCGTGTAGTCCACGCGCGCTCCGCCGCGACTGCGCACCTTCGCCATGCTCTCCGCCGTGGGTGGGTACTCGGAACCGGTTTGGTTTAGACCCGCCCAGGTGTCCGCCCGCCTCCCGATTCCCGCCCGTTCAGTTCAAACTGTCGATCAGCCAGCGATTTCCGAAATTTGGGGAAAACCAGAAAAGAGTTCTTATCAAAAAGGTGAAATGATAACTTATGATTTCATAGGGGACTGATTAACGTCCTAACGCTGTTAAATAACACTTGATCGCGTCGTCGTGGCGACCAAGAGCGTGCAAAATGCGCCCAAGAAGCGCGACGCCCACGGCGCTGTGCTGGAGCTCGATGCTCACACGGCACGCCTCCTCAGCTTCGGCAAGCTGGCCCATCTTCATCCGGCAGTCCGCGAGCAGATACCACACCTTCGGGTTCGTGCGCTCGATCGCCGCGGCGCGAGAGAGCTCCAGGGCTGCGGCCTCGAACTCCTTCTCCGCGACAAACTTGGTGCCCACACGGATTGCTCGGCTCACGAGTGCACGCGCCCGCTGGTACTGAAGCACCTTGTCACGCGACTCGCGCGCGTCTGTGCGGAGCACACTGGCAATATGTTCCACCCGCTTCCACTCGTCCATGAGCTTTGGCAGCTCGGACTGGTACTCGTGTATTTGCTTCTCCAAATCCATGATATCGCGCATCAAGTCGAGGCCTTCTTCCGAGATTTCCGGTTCGATCGGCTTCGTGTTCGCGGCAAATGTCACCGAGGATGAGAGCTTATTCGAGATGTCGTTGGTTTGAGTAGGTGCAGACTGCTTCCACGCGGGCCTGCTGGTGCTGATCTGAGGGTTGACTTCGACCGTCAACGACGCACGAGGAGAGACGAGGTGGGACGAGCTAATCTTGAACTCGAAGTCTTCTTCGCTGACGCTCACATCCCATTCTGACTTTGCCACAGGCTTCTCCTCTTCCTCACCGTCGCTGACTGAGACCGTGCATACCGATGAGACGCTGAGTTTTCTATTCTGGGAGATGGTCGGCAGAACAGTCGGGAAAGATGCCTCTGAAGGCGGCGGGGACACGGAGGTGGAGAGTTGCAGTTCCTTCGGTGATGCAGGCTTCATCTCCACGACCGTTGTCATGCCCAGCAGTGGTCCAGAGTTGGAATGGGACACCGTGACGTGGTTCGTTTCCTGTACCGTCACGTTCTCGGCCTTGATGAACGACGCGAGGTACTGCATGGCGATATCATCCTGTTCTTTCGTATCGCGCACGGACGCAAATGACGACATGAAGTCGGAGGGTGCAAACGACGCGTCGAGCGGGTGGTTCAACGGAATGTTGAAAGGCTTGGACGGCGGCGGCGGCGGGGAGGCGCTGAACTGCTTCCGGATAGATAATGTCTTGGACGAGCCCTTCTTGGGTGCTTGGTACGGTGAGCCGAACTTCTTCATCTTGGGCTTCTGCGGGCTCATCTGGAAGACGTCGTGAGCGATCGACTGACGGGTCAGGGGTGAGAGAGGCGACGGTGGGGTCGGCGGCGGTGACGGCGGTGCCTTCGCTTTCACAGGCATTTTCTTCATATGCCGCTCCGGCGGCTCGGATATGCCTCGCTGCCGGCCTCGCCGTTCACTACCCCCGACTCCGACGCCACTGCCACGTTCGCGCTCGCGAGCTGCCTGTTGTTCTCGCCATCGCTGTGCTGGGTCCCACGCTGCGTCCTTCGCGCCGCGCTGGCTTTGGGTCTGCGGCGGGCTGCGGCTGCGGCTTCGACTGCGCGGGGGGCCGCCGCCGCCCATCATCGTGCGCGCGCGGCCGCGTTCGGTCTTGACGAGCCGCGGGTCGCTCGAGTCGGTTACATCGAGCAGCGTGAAGTTGACGCTGCGGCTCGTGCTCGTGACGCCGTCCGCGGTGGTCATGCCGCGGCGGCGCTGGAGCGGGATGCCGTACTGGCACTTGGGGTAGCACATATCACAGACGCGCTGCTTCTCCGTGGACATGGAGGAGGGCACGACCGCCCGGTTGCGCGAGTGCTTGTTGCACACGGAGGCGCCGCAGTAGCGGCAGTGGTGGCGCCCGCGCAGGTAGCTGAACTCGCAGCCGCAGATGCCGCATGACGACTCGTGCTTCCAGCGGCCGACCTTGGGGATGAAGACCTTAAGTTCCGCGGCCAGATCGTCGCGGGTCGGCGGGAGGGCCATCGGCATGGGCCGTTCCGTCCGCCCGTCGAGTGCGTCTAACCTGTGAGGATTCCCGATGGGGCACCGGCCTCCATCGACCGTCGGCGTTCGCCTAATGGGGACGACGAGAAGCCAGGCAGGTGGGCGGGCGCCCACGACGCAGCAACCCTGATGACCTGGACGCGGCCGGCAGAGTGTCCGGATGGACGAGCGGACGGCCCAGACATCTTCCGGCCGCCGCGCATTTGCGCTCGGCCGTGGCGCAGAAGCAGCTGGCGTTACATCTGCTGTCACCGCCGGTCGAGGCCACTGGCTCTTTGGGGGAACGGAGATGCGAAACGCGAGAGTGCTGGTCGTCCGCACACACGCGCCGTCCGCGAGCTGACCGAGATGCGTCACGACCGCCGGTCAAAAACCGGTGGGGTTGCGGTGGAAACCGGCACAGAAACCCGGACGCGTCTTGGGGTTCGGGGAACCCGCAAACCACACTGCGGTTGTATCCACGGTTTGTAACGGCCCCGGTGGCCAGAAATTGGCGCCAACTTGCGTTCCACGGAAGAACCACAGGATTCTCGACCCCCGACTCCACCCATGGACGCGTTCGTGGTGCGGCGTCCGCGGCGCGCGGCGGCTGCGGCGGTCGCGGCGTCGCCATGCTCACCCCCACCGACACAGTCGTCGCCTCGGGCCGCGCTGCCGCCGCCGCCGCCCCGTCGACAGCTGGCGGCGAGCGACTGTGCGCAGCTGCTGGCGCTCGCGCCGGACGAGGCCGCGCTGGTCGAGCGCTTGCTCGATGCGGCCGGCGTGCGCATCGTCGCCCCCAGCGTGGACGACGGCGACGTGACGCTTGTGGTCGTGGGCGCTGCCGCCTCCCAGGCCGCAGTGGACGCGGCCATCGGCCAGCACCCGCGTGCGGACGTGGTCACGCCCGCGTGGGTGCGTCGTGTCGCACCGACGACAGAGGAAGACAGTGGCGCTCCCACGGCGGCTGCGGATGACGTGGACGCTGGCGACGACCACGATGGCGGAGAGCCGGTCCGCAAGAAGCCGCGCGTTGCTGGTGTCGGTGTTGAAGCTGCGGCCACGAGTGCGGGTACGACCACTGGGGACGCGTCCGCCGCAGTGGACGTTGGCGTGCCCTTGCTGTCGCGTGCGTGGGAAGAGATTGACCACGGCGCGCTCTACTTCCTGGATGCGCGCAGCGCACAAGCCGATGCGGCCCCCGTTCGCCGCCCGCTCAAGCTCGCGGCCTTCGACCTGGACGGCACGCTAATCGTGACCAAGAGCGGCAAGCGCTTCGCGCAGCACGCGCACGACTGGAAGCTGCTGGATGCGACCCGCGTGGCCGCGACGCTGCGGCGCCTCGCGCGCGAGGGCTTCACGCTCGCGATCCTCTCCAACCAGAACGGCGTGGCCAAGGGTAAGACCAGCGCGCGCGAGGTGCAGGCCAAGCTGCTCGCAGTCGTGGAGAAGCTCAACGTCCCCATGCTAGTGCTCTTCGCCACACAGGACGACGAGATGCGCAAGCCGCGCACGGGCGCCTGGCGCTGGCTGCTCACGCGGCTCGGCGTCACCGAGGACGACGCCGCCACGTTCGACGCAGGCGCCAGCCTATACTGCGGCGACGCCGCCGGCCGTCCTAAGATTGCCGGGCGCAATAAGGACTTCGCAGCGACCGACTACCTCTTCGCGCTCAACACCGGCGTGCAGTTCTTTACGCCCGAAGCGCTCTTCCTGCAGTCCACGCAGCGCATCCACACGCGGCCCGAGATGTGGGAGATCGACTTTGACCCACGCGCACTGCCCGTAGGCGCAGCCGACCGGCTTGATCCACCTGACTCGCCGCTCTCACGGTCGGGGACCCAAGAGATCGTTGTGCTCGTGGGGCCGCCGGCCAGTGGCAAGAGCCACTTGGCCACCAAGTTCAGCGGGTACCTTGTCGTCTGCCAAGACGACCTCAAGACCGTGGCGAAATGTGTCACCGCGTGCGCGCAGGCGCTCCAAGCCGGCAAGAGCGTCGTGGTGGACTGCACGAACCGCGACCCGCGCGGCCGCAAGGACTGGATCGCGCTCGCACAGAAGCACGGTGCAGCTGTACGCTGCTTTTACATGGACGTCGCCAAGCCGCTCTCCATGCACCTCAACACTTTCCGGAAGTTGACGACGTCCAAAGACATCCCGGACATCGCGATCCACACTTTCTACAAGAACTACGTCACACCTCAGGTACGCGCGGCTGGTGTATGGCTAGATTGTTTGAGTCGAAGTGCATGTGGCTAACAACCTTCGTCGTTGGTGTGTCACAGAAAGAGGAGGGCTTCGAGGGCATTGTCAAAGTGCGGTTCCGTGTGGACGCGGAATCGCTCTCGCCAGCCCACCGCCGGCTTATCATGTCGTTCCTATAAATACACACCCAGGCACCCGATTATGATGGCCGTCGCGAGTGATACGCACCCTAGATATATTCCGCTCGTGGCGCGGGCTAAGCACTCGGTTGTGCTCTGAGCCGGAGAGGAGGAAGCGAGATCTTTCTTTGATGTGCAGCAGCTCCGGAACACTTCATCGCTAGTTTTGGGACCTCGCAGCCATGTCGTCCAAGGTCAAGGACGGGCTCTTCCTGGGCGACATCGACGCCGCGCAGGACGCCGAGTTCCTGCAGCTTAATGGCATCGTCCACATCGTCAATTGCGTGCCGCGCCAGGTGCCCAACCTGTTCCAGCAGTCCCTCGGGCTCGCGTATGTCGCGTGCGAGTTGGACGAAGTGCTCAGACGCCCGTTCTTCGACCTCAAGAACCGCCAGTTCATGAATATTGTCCAGCTCATTGATCGCGCGCTCGAGAAGACCGAGAGCGTGCTCGTGCACTCCCTCAACGGTGTGAACCGTAGCCCGAGCGTGATGATGGGCTATCTCATGGTCAAGTACTGCTGGGGCGTAGACAAGGCCTACGAGTTCCTGCTCAGCAAGCGTGCCGACATCAAGCCGCACGAGTCGTACATCGACCAGCTATGTCTGCTCGAAGCGCAGCTGCAGGGGCGCTTTGGGAGTCGCGCGACCGAGCAGCAGTTATATGAGTGGCATCCATCGCTCGCCGACCCACTGACAGACGAGCTGGTGCTTATCCACACGTACTTGAATACTCCATCGAGTGCTACCAAGGCACCCGTCAAAAAAGAGCCCCTGAAGCCTCCAGGAACGCGGCGACTCTCGTGGATCGACCAGATCCCGCAAATGGTACGTACCTCCGCCCGTCCGCACACCTAGACTTTGTTTCTGATGTGTTACTCGTTGAGCAATGCAGAAAAAGCTTTATCCTTCTCTCATGATCAAACCGGAGCGACCACCCAACAATTCGTACAGCGAGATGCTGCCGGTACGTTCTCTCATTCCGAGATTTATTATCTGAAGTCGTGTGTTGCTGAGAACTGACGTTTTACTGTAGGGAAATGGCTGGGTCGACCTTCTAGCTCCATCGAACCCCACAGCGACCGCAACAAGCACCGTCCCACGCCCCATCGCGGCTTTCATGGACCCTCCAGCGTCCCAAACAACCACAGCATCGCGGAATAATTCCGTCGAATCTGACGAAGACGCGGCCGTGGCCAGTCGCGGCCACCGACTGCACTCGTTTTCTGTGCCGCGGCGCAACGAGATCGAAGTGGACAACGCGCTCTCGCCCAGTTCCACATCCAGTGAGCGGGATGAGCCCGATTTGAGCATCGACGTCGCACCGCTCGCGTCCTCAGCCTCCGGACCCTTAAAGCAGCCCACTCAGGTGCCTCGCTATCAGCAGCAGATCAGAAGCACCACGACAATCACGACAACCACCACGACCACGCGATCCTCGCGTCAGCCGCAGCAGACGGCGCCAACTGCAGTACCAAGCTCCAGGTCGCTGCCGTCGCGTGCTAGCCTCACGTCCTCGATGGGCGCCATGGGCGCCATGGGCCTGTCGGCCGCGCTGCCGGCGTCTGGCGTCCGTATGTCCTCATCTCTCAGCGGTCCTTCCACCGGCAGCGTCACGTCCACTGTGATGGCCTCCTCGCTAAACAAGGCGGCCCCCTCCAAGACCCCGGACTACGCGAAGCCCACAAAACCTGGTGCTCGCCAACCCATGAACTCGAAGACGGCCAAGAACTCGACCGTATCCAGCAAGCAGCCGCTCGAACCCCGATCGAGTGCTGGTACGTCGAATGGCTCCTACAGCGCGCGCGGCACATACACCGGCGACTTGCCGCTGCCGCAGACCACATCTGCGTTCACGATCCGGCGCTCGATCATCGACACCGACTCGTGGACGGCCACGGCCGCGGCGTTCCCCGCGGCGTCCTCATCCTCGACACGCCCGCGCACGGCGCCGCCGCGGCTGCGCAAGAAAGACTCGGACTACGCCTCGACGGCGCCCGCCAGCGCCAACAAGAGCGGCAGCGGCGTCAGTCGCGTCAACCTCGACATGTGGTCGCTGCCCGCGAGCGCCACGGCCGGACGGCGGCTCTCGTCCGGCATGGACTACGCTGCGCCACCCGCGCGGGCCACCACCAAGAGCGCTGCGGCCGCCAAGAGTGCGCCGGCCACCGCGACGGCCGCTGCAGCGTCGGCCGCGCGGCCGCGGCCCGCGCGTGCGCAGTGGAAGTAGCGGCCCCTACAGCACAGGACTCTTGCCCAATAGAACATCCCCCGCCCCACAAATCCATCGACTGTTTGCTGGCGCTTGTGTTTGTGGCCCGTGGAACAGGTCTAAACGTGCCCCGAGTGTGGATCGTCCGTCGCATGTTGAAGATCACAAAGCCGTTATAGTTTTTGCGTGCGCGGTACTGACCGGCCGGCCACACCTTCCACACTTCGGGTGTTGAAGTCCAGTGTAGCGATCCCTGGGCCTATCCGCCATGGGCACGGCCGCGGTCTCGTGCTGGACGGCGGCGTCGGACGACAGCGCGTCCGCCACGCACCGTCGCGGCGGACACGCGGACGGCGAGCGCGCGGCGCTGTGGGTCTCCACGCGCCTGTCGGGGGCCGCGCACAGGTGCGTCCGCACCCTCGGGGGTCTGCTCTCTCTCTCTCTTTCGTGCGTTTCCTTCCACGTGTCCAACACAAACGCCGTGTGGACATGTGGACCAGCGAGGCGCCGCTCCGCGTACCGCTGGACGCAAACAGCGGTGCCAGCGCGCTGTGGACGGCGCGCGTGGCCGCGCTCAAACGTGCGCTGCTGTCGGCGCTTGGGCCAGTGGCCCGTGGCCACGACGACGCCCCCATACAGACATCGGCGATGGAGATCTACCTCGCGGTGGTCGCATGTGGACGCTGCGGACGGCCCGATGGGTGTTCGTGCGGCTGGCGGCGCGTCCACGAGGTCCCGCGCGCGCTCGAGTCACGGTCGCTGGCGCAGCTCCTGCCTCGATTGCTGGTGCGTGCCCTTGGCACAGTGCGTGGGACTACCGACTCAATTATGAAAGGATCTGACGGACGCCTCGTCGTACTTCTATGTGGCTGTACGTCTCTACCCAGCCGTGCGCTTCGGATGTCGACCTGTCCACGCCCCATTCGCTCCACGTGCTGCTCTTCGAATCCTCGCGACCGCCCGGGACGTGGCTCGAGGCCTCGGTGGTCAGCTACAAGATCGTCGACCCCATGATTGAGCGGCCGCGCGCGGTGAGTCGACGCAAATGCGCCTTTGATTCATCCCACGTGCCCAAAGTCACCGTTATGGGTCTCGTGCGGGTCCACCCTAGGAGTTCAAGATCAGCGTACTGTTTGGCGACAAGTCCTGGTCGGTCTCACGGCGCTTCCAAGAGTTCGCGGCGCTCCACACGACGCTCTCGACGTCGGTGGACGTCAAGTTACTGCCCCCGCTTCCGCCAACGACATGGTGCGTCATCGCGTTGACGTGCTCATGATGCGTGATCAGCGGTCCAGTTGATTTTTGTTCATCTTTCTCACTCTCCGCAGGCTCCGCAAGCTCGACGACGGATTTCTTCACGTGAGGCGAAAAGCGCTGGATCAGTACCTCGCGGGGTTACTTCTTATCGACTGCGTGCGCGACAGTGTGGCGATGCTGTCTTTCTTAGGTGGTTCGTCTTGTGTTTGTTATTCACTCTTGGTATGGCACGTTACCTGTCCACTCCACGCTGACATAAACATCGTAAACAGCGATCTCGACCACCCACAAAACGCTTCTCGTACCGCCAGCGGGCTCGCTCTGCGCAACCGAAGTGCTACATCTTCGTGTGCTTCAGTATTACGTCCGTACGGGTGATCTCCTACTGTTCCAGAGCCGTGGGATCGTCAGCTCGCTCCAGCGATCGGCGACGGGTTCGGAATGGGACCACGTCGCCGTCGTCGTGCCACGCGCGCGGGGTGACGACAGCAAGGGCTTTCTGCTCCTCGAGGCGACTGGGGATGGCGTCACCGCCTTCTCGCTCGTAGGTGACCCCGTGAGCTGGAATCGCTACCTCTGTCTCACGACAACTCTTGCAAACAGACAACCAGGCTGTATGCGTACTCTGCCTACCACACAAGTCGCGTAGCACTGCGCCAACTCCACACGCCACTGCTCGCGGATGCCGTTCGTTCGGATCTTCTCGACAGATTCACGGAGCGAGTCAAGGGGCGACCTTATGGTCTCAGCATGAGCAAGGTGCTCCGCACGAACGAGCCGCGAAGGCTCGAGTCTAGCACTGAGGCCGGTTACGAGGGCGATTTTTTTTGCTCGGAACTCGTACGTGCCCCTCCACCTGCTCCGCACATTTCTTTTGGTTGTGGAATGACGCTTGCCTTTCGTGTGAGCCAGATTGCTGATGCGTACAAAGCCCTGGGGCTCATTGAGGAGACCATACCGTCCAGCAATTTCTGGCCCAGTACGTCGTCTCTTGGCTTGAAAGTCTATAGAGCTCTAGCCTCGCATACTTACCCAGCATTTTGCAACTGCGTGTCTACCCAGGTTCCTTCGCTTCTGGTGCGTTTGTGGATGCGGAGATTGGTCGCCATGGCGCGTCTCTCGGAGCTCCGATCGCTGTGGACTGCCTGATGCTCGAAGTGGCACTGGCCAAGTCGATAATAACATAGAAACTGAGGGCTCGATGGTTTCTATATCCTCCCGTTCCTTGTGCGATCTTGAAGCGACACGCCTGTTGGCGGTGGAGTGGCGTTGAAGCGTCGCGCCCGCGATCCAGCGCATTCTGTAGTGCAGGCGTCACCCATCCAAAGTTGCTCAGGCGCCATGAAGAAGCTCTTCAAGCTCCCATCCAAGTACCACGGCCAGGGTCGTGTCGTCTTCGCCTGGCAGCCCGACGGCGGATTCCTCGCCACGGCCGGGAAGAACGGGCTCGTGCACATTTTCGACCGCCAGGGCGAGCAGTATGACGAGATCGGACTGGACATTTCAACGCCCGTGATCGCACTGGACTGGGATCCAGAGGGCAACACACTCGCCGTGCTCCAGCAGGGCAGTAGCATCGTACCGCTCTGGAGTCTGAGCTCGCGCCAGACGCAAAACATAGACACGAACCTCAAGGATCCGTCGTTCCTCAAGTGGTCGGCTACAGGCGCTCAGCTCGCCGTCGGAACTCAGAAGGGGAACCTTGTGCTGTACTATAAAGCCACACGCAAGATCGTCCCGGTTCTGGGCAAACACTCGAGGCGCATCACGGCCGGTGCGTGGAACGCGGCCGACTTGCTTGTGCTGGGCTCGGAAGACAAGATGCTCACGGTCAGCAACGCCAAGGGCGATACTGTCGAGATGCGCGAGCTCAGCCTTGTTCCTGTGGAGATTAAGTTTGGCCGTAAACGAGGTGATTCGATGAAGGCGGCGGAGCAGCTTGTCGCCATCAGCATCACGCGCTCAGTTATCCTCTTCAACCTGCAGGATCCAGGCAATCCAATTGAGCTGACCTTTCAAGCGGTACGTACCGGATATTATGGTGGACTTTTTCAGCAATGGTCCTGATTGACCGTGGCCATTCTGTCTGTCACTTCCCTGTCCTTCATTGGCACTCCAGCATTACGGGTCGATCGTGTTCTTCGAGTGGTACGGCGACGGTCTCATCCTCATTGCCTTTTCGGAGGGATATGTCATCGTTATCTCCACTAAAATTGATGTGAGAAGGTTCTACAGTCCCAATTGTAGCGGATGGAAGGGGCACTCACCGTTTTTATCGTGTTTGCTGCTTAGGAAATCGGCGAGGAAGTATTCTCTGGGCGATTTTTCTCCGAGCGAATCTACACGGCAAGTTACTCTTCTGCATTAAACCGCACTGCGATCAGCGGCGACAGCGGTATCAAGGTGATCGACATGGATTCCTTCAAGGACATTGCCAGCGACGCCGTCAAGCTCTCGGACAATGAAGAGAACGAGGCGACCATGATGTCGTACACCTCGGACGGCCAGATCCTGACGGTCGCGACGCAGGGAGGCAACATCCAGAACTTCCTCGCGCGCATGCCCAAGATCTTCGACTACTACAGCAACTACGTCGCCTACCTCAGCTCGCTGCGTGAACTTAGCGTCGTAGATGTGCTGGGTCGCGACAGTCCGATTCATATAGCCGTGTCGATCGAGCCGTCGTTTGTGACGCTTGGTCCACGGCACGTCGCGGTGGGCATGAATAACCGTGTGTGGTACTACCGCTGCGATGGCCGGTCCAATGACGCTCTGGTGAATGAGCAGCAGTACCTAGGCCGTGTGACAAGCGTCAAGCTGAACCGCGACTATGCCTGCGTGTTGTGCGACGGCAAAGCCAGCCTGCATTTAATTGAGCCTGGTACCGGAGGCCACGCCGATCTCCAGGAAGAGCAGGGCAAGATTTTCTCGAGCTCGTCTGGTGGTGGACGCGACGAGCGCAACAACGAAATCAGCGCGATTGCGCTCACGAAGGATTTTTTCATCTACTCGACGTCAAATGGCACCGGCGCAATCCATTTTTTCTATCTGAACGAATGGAAATTCCTCGACGGCTGCTCGTACCGCCACGATGATGGCGTGGGTATCGTCTCCGTTGCTCCGAACCGCGATGGAACTCGCGTAGTGTTCATGGACTCGCGCCGTCGTGGCTACATTCTCCACGCACCGAGCCGCGAAGCGCTGCTGATTGACAGCATTCCGACCACGACAACATCCATCCTGTGGGACACAATCGACCCAAACGTGTTTGTCGCACTCCAGCCGAATGAAATGTGTCTCTTCTTGTACACGGACGTCACAGTGAATGGACCCGAAGTCACGCAACTCGGTCTACTCGAGATTGGCGACAACGGGGATGTCGTGATCGCGCCAAAGAGCACCCCGGTCGCTGCGGACGTCGCTCCTATCCTCATCTGCGATGGCGTAGTGACATGCCAGCACACCTCGGGCAAGCTCACGACCTTCACGTCGTGCACCCACGATCAACTCGCCAACCGGAATGCACGGAGCGCACCCACGCCCGACATGGAGCGCGCCATGTTCCGCCAGAACCTCAGTCTAAACCGTATGGACGCGGCCTGGAAACTCGCGTGCAGCCTAGACTCGCACGACTACTGGCTCGGCCTCGCCGGCCGAGCGATGCACACGCTCAACATTGGTGTTGCGAAGCGCGCCTATCGCCAGATCGGGGACGCCGGCATGGTGCTCGGCCTCGACCGCATCGAGAACATTGAGGAGAAGAACTTGCTCGCGGGCCACGTTTCGATGCTCTTCGGCGACTATGCCGAGGCGCGACGGCTTTTCCTCGACTCAAGTGACCCGATGGCAGCACTCCACATGCAGCGGCATTTGCTTCAGTGGGATCAGGCACTCAAGCTCGCGGATTCACTCGCAGTGGGCCTTGTGCCCGAACTCAGCGTCGCGTACGCCACGCAGCTAGAGTTCAAGGGCGAGTTCGAGGCGGCGCTCAAGATGTATGAGCACGCTACAAGTGTCACGGACGAGCTCGGCAAGCCCGTCCCTTGTAGCGACAAGCTGCGTCAGCAGAGCCTTGCTGGTGTCGCGCGGTGCACCTTCCGCCTTGGGGACTTACGCCGAGGCGTCCGCTTGGTGACAGACGCCGACGACGTCAGCCTGTACAAGGAGTGCGCGACAATCCTGGAGGGAATGAAACAGCACGGAGACGCTGCGGCGCTGTACGAAAAGGGCGAGATGTACGAGAAGGCGGCCCAGATTTACATCCAGATGAAGAACTTGACCAAAGCCACGCCCCTCATGCCCAAAGTCAAGACGCCGAAGATCCACTCGCAGTTCGGCCGCGCGAAAGAGGCGCTCAACGACTTCAGCGCCGCCTCGGACGCGTACGCCGCCGCCGGCGACATGGACAATGTCGTCCGCATCCAGTTGGAGAATCTCCACAACCCGGAAGCGGCGTTCTCGATCGTACGCGAGACCAAGTCGTCGGAGGGCGCGCTGGTTGTGGCCAAGCACTGCACCGAGACGGGCAACTACAAGTGCGCGATCGAGTTCTTGCTCATGGCAAACAAGGAGGAAGAGGCGTTCGCGCTGGCCATGTCCCACGGCGAGGTGGATGCCTTTGCGCAGCAACTGGGCGAACGCATCTCGGTGGAGCGTGCGGCCAAGATCGCGCAGCACTACGAACAGACCCAGGTTCATGGCCGCGCGGCCGAGTTTTACCAGATCTGTGGCAACTACCACAAGGCGCTCAAGCTCTTTTTGCAGTGTGGTGACTCGGAGCTCACGAAGGCCATCGAGGTCGTGGGCAAAGCGCGCAATGACATGCTTACGCACACATTGATCGACCATCTCATGGGCGAGACTGACGGCATCCCGAAGGACCCGAACTACATTTTCCGCCTCTACATGGCGCTCGGCCAATATGCCCAGGCTGCCAAGACCGCGATCATCATCTCGCGTCAGGAGCAAGAGCTGGGCAACTACAAAGTCGCGCACGACGTGCTGGTCGAGACGCACCGCCAGTTGGAAAGCCACAAGATCCACGTGAGCCAAGACCTGCGCGTGTCGCTCATGCTGCTCCACAGCTACATTCTCGTCAAGAAACTCGTCAAACGCGGCGACCACACCGCGGCGGCGCGCATGCTCGTCCGCGTGGCCAAACACATTTCCAAATTCCCGACCCACGTGTCCAACATCCTTATTTCTGCGGTCATTGAGTGCCAGCGCGCGGGGCTCAAGGCCTACAGCTACGACTATGCGACGACGCTCATGAAGCCCGAGTACCGCAACACGATCGACAAGGAGATCAAGCGCAAGATCGAGGCCATTGTGCGTCGCCCTAACAAGGAGCAGGCGCCTGACCCTGTCACGCCCTGTCCGTTCTGCGGCAGCGACCTACCCGAGGCTGAGCTCGACTGCACGAAATGCAAGAACTGGGTCCCATATTGCATCGTCACGGTGGGTGTTGGCGCTACAGCGTAGTTGGTGTGGCATCGCGCTGAGATTTTCATGTTGTGGGTGCCTCTATGGTTGTGTAGGGCTATCACATGGTCAAGGACGACTGGAGCAAGTGTCCGCGGTGCGCCTTCCCGGCGCTGCACACGCAATTCCGCGCGCATCTGGAGACCGACCCGACGTGCCCGATGTGCGAGCAGCCTGTGGAGCCATCCGAGATCCAGCACGCCGTCCCCGCAGACCTACGCGGGTCTGCCGACGAGACGCCGTGATTTTCGCTCTCGTTCGGCAGATACAGGCGAGGAGGAAGGTAATTGGCGTAGTCTATTTCATCATTCGTATTATGTGCCTGGTGTTGGTGTTGTTGTGTGTGAGTTGTCGTCGCCGTCCACTGGATCATACGAGCACTTCAAGACATCCACTGCATGGTTTTCTCGTAGACGAGAAACGTCACGGCGCTCACGGGGAACGCGCGCAGCATCGTGGCGCCAAAGCCCTTGAGAAAGAATTGCGCGCCCTCGCTGCGAACGTGTTCACGCGCGAGCTGGAGCGCGCCCTTATTCGCGTGGAGCCCCTGACTCTGCACGCACGACTTGACCACGTCCATGGGCTGGCTGAAGAACCAGGACGTGGAGCCAGCGACGCCGCCCGCAAGCAGCAAGCGCAGGTCGGTCTCTTGGTCCGGGTCGCCACCCGTGAGGCGCTGCTTCGTGATTTCGTACGCGTAAAAGTAGAGCCCAAACGCTGGCATGTCGCGCAGGAGACACATCTCCCAGCCGCGGAAGAGCCCACGTAAGCCCGCCGTGCGATAGAGCCGACGCGCGCAGTCCACTGAACTCTCCCCGGCGCCGGCGCGACCATGATCGACCTGCAGCTGGATCTTGACGTGCTCCGAGGGCGCCGCGAAGACCGTCTGCACGCACCCGGCGGCGGCGCCGGCCACGAGGTGCTGCCCCGCCGAGAGCGTGTCGCGGCCCGTGGCGTCCCGCATGGCGCGCGTGACGAAGCCCTGGACGCCGAACACCACGGCGTTGATGGGCGCGTTCGAGAGGACCGGCGAGAGCAGCCCCTTGTAGAGCCCCTGGGGGCCCTCCTGCGCCACGATCGTGCGCAGCGTGCGCATCACGCCGCGCGTCGCGAGCGCCGGCGCGTCCGTCTGAAGCCGCACTTTGACCGTGTCGAGCGGGTGGCCCGCGACGATGCCCGCCACGCCGCCCACGGTCCCGGCGTTCAGGTCCTTGGCGACATCGATCCACTCCATCCACGCTAGTTGCGTCGCGCTGCGATTGTATGTATCCTCTCAGGGGGAGCGGGGGGCGAGAAAAGCTGTGACGAGGGATGGGTGCGACCGCCACGGGGGAACGAAGGAGCGAGCGAGGGAAGGGCAGGGGAGGGAAATCCTTCGTTTGCAGCGAGGGCGAGCGCTCGACCTGCTGCTCCCTCGTGGCGTTTCTGGTTCGTCGACAGACTCCCAAGTTCAAGCTCATCTGGACAGAGGCGGGCAGGTACGTAATCCGAAATTGACAGAATGTGAGGTACTTACTCAAGTTAGTGGATATCTGACTCTGATCCACTCCGCGGCAAGTCTTCTCGGACACTAGATTCGTATTACTTTTTAGGATGCGGCGTCCTCACACAAGCCAAATGTTAGGAATGCGAAGCCTAAGAATTCTGGATTCGCCTGGTCCGGATTCTGTTTGTGTGTATGGGACAGGTCAGATCCTACAAACTGCGGGAAAACTTAGGATACACTCTGATTGGCTAGTTCTGACCAATCGCGGCTCTTGAAGATCTGGCATGCTGCGTGCGTAAGATTGTTGCCGCGGATGTCCACTTGATTTGCTCCGCCCGGCGAGACCTACCTCGAGGAGTCTTCGAGAGCAACTCGAAGTTCTTGACTGCCTCGAGAAAGGCATCGTTTGCCTCATGCAGGGTCGGTCGCGAATTGGCTGGGAAGCCCGGCACCATTTCATTGATCTGCTTCATGACGAACGCTAAATCAGAGAGTCGCTTGCGATCGTCACTAGATCTCATCTCGTGCGGGGACGCAAAGCGCAGGGGCGGTGGTCCAACAAACCACAGCTGCCAAGCCGTCATGAGACTGACCTTGGGCAATGACGCGGCGAGATTGTCACGAACGAGGTGGCCGCGCTCCGCCCGCACGATCGCTACTGGTGGGTCTGCATGGTTCGGATGGTCGGTGTCGGTGGATCTCGACTGCAAAGTCTCCAGATTCCTGTTCACGTGCTCAATCGCGTTCACGAGGCTACGCAGCTCAGAACGCATCACTGGGCCATCCAACTGAGCCTCACGCGTGCCCATACTCGCTGCAATTGCCTCCGGCATCGCTCGCACAACAGCGACTAGATCACGAAGTTCCCCCGCCAGATTGTTCATTTGCACGAGCAGGTTGACGTGGGGCGGCACGCCCGTGGGTCGTAGGGCATCACAGTCGCGAGACGATTGGAGCACGAGCGGTGCGAGCGATTGTTTTAGTGTAGTGTTCTTGAAATACTGGCTTTGACGTACTGGGTGACCGGGTGGGAGAGTCTCAGCCAAGAACGCGTCATGATATACTAGTGATGCCAAGCAAAAACTTGCAAGAGCTGGGGCAACACGATGCAAAGCTGGGAAAACGCCCTTGGTCGCGTCAATCACTGTGTCGTCGATAGTCGTAAAGTGTGGCGGGAGGGCAGCAAAGTCTGGTGTGTCAACAGGCAGGCCGCACGCAGTTCGCCCAACGTGCTGATCGCCCGCAGACTCATACTGGCAGTAGCGCTCGTGGACGGCCCCCGTTGACCAGCCGGCGCGAACACGAACCGCAGACGATGATGGGCAAGCGGTCGAACCAGAAGAACAATAAGTAGCTGAGCCTTTGCGGATTGAGTGTGTCCCAATATCTGACGGCGAGAGGCCGAGCTCCTCCAACAGTGTGCTGAGTGGTGGGCACGACAACACGGCATGCAGGAGCTTGCGGAAACGTTCGGGCTGGTTGTCGCCAGGAAACAAACGCCGTCCGTTGATAAGTGGGAAGCACAAGAAGTACATAGCCGTGCTCAAAATCGGGCAGATAGATGGTTCGGTGGGGTTGGCAAACACGTGACGGGGCTCGCGTGGGCGATCACCTTCTTGGTCGTTTTTCATCCTCGGGAATACAATTCCCATCGCATCATCTCTCCACGTGACGTGCGAAAAGCAAATCGAGGCAGTGCTAGCAGAGCGGCACATCAAATTCCACTGCAGAGTGAGGAAGCAATGCGCGAACACGTCCTCTGCATTTCCGCTCCCCAGCAAACAACCACACAGTGCAACGTATGCCTTGAACGAAAGAGGTAGTTTTCCGGCCAACACTTTACCAACACCAGCGCCTTGTATACCTGCCGTGTCTCGCTTGAGGCCAGTGAAGAACTTCTCGTAGGGCTTGTCAGTAAAATCATCCAGGTTGAGCTGGTTCTCGGAGAAGAGAAAGCGCAGAGCAGAACGATGACCACACATGGTCGAGTGAGTGAGCGGTTTGCCACTTTGTTGCTCGGCCTCATCCTGGAGAGAGGCGAGCCACAGCGTGAAGTCGCTTCCACGGAACGCAGAGAACACAAGCGCTGGCACTCGGGGCTTCTGAGAGAGGAACGCTTGCATGTAGGTTTTGGTCGGCGCATTGCCGACGACACCACTGCGAAACTCAGTCGACAAAAGTTGCTTGCCGAGAAGGGTCTCACCGGTTGTGTAGAGCCAGGAAAGATAGCGCATGATGGAGCCAACGTAGTTTTGTTTCGACCCCGGGGCCAGCGTATTTTCTGTCGTCCTCTCGACGCGTGCAAGTAGGTGCTCTCGCAACGCCCCAGTGGCCTCGTCGCTCATACTGTGTGATGTCGCGCTACCAGCGATTAGTTCCGGATGATGTTCGCACTGTGTGCCCAGTTGCTCTGCTTGCACTCGCTCGGTCGCACTGCTTGCCCCAGCTCGCCCATGTTGGCATTGGTGTTGAAGAGTCTGCAAATAGCTACACTCAAAACCTACCCCCCCCCCCAAATGACACTCTCCTAAAACCGTCCTACGATTTCCGCACACGACTGATTTTTTGTTCGTACTGGAGCATTTGAACCACTGAGCCATCCGGGACGCTATTTAGATACGTTAGTGATTTAATTCTTAGCTTTCTAGTGGTGGGATTCGCAGTCCCATCTGAGCACTCGAGGTAGACTCGCTAGCGGGTCGTATAGGAGTCGGGTCTGATTTTGGGTCCGCCCATATTGAGTTCGGATCTGACTATTGGTTAGTCGACATGGGTGCAGGAGACGATTCTAGAAATGGCTACAGAACACTAGTACTGTAAACGCTCGCAGTCTAGGATCTCAAACATGGATGCTGTAGGTATGCGCCTATGCGAGGGTACAATAGTGTGCTCTCGTGGTGTCGTGTGCGACGGTGGATTCCAGGCTTGACTGCACAGTCGCACACGACACCGGGCATGGGATCCGGCAAGAGCCGTTTGCCATGTGCAGTAAAGCGGAACGACGAGGCGGACAAACAACCTACAAGCCCACCCCGTAGGTGCTATGGGTGATGCGCGAGTACGCCTGTGTGGTCGCAGACGAGTCGCCGCGCATGCGATCTGACATTACACGATCTCATTGCATGAGATCCAACAAAGCTGCTGTGCTTTTTGTTGTGCGTGGGGTGAGAGATGTGTGTGTAAGATCTAAACAGTACCGCTACTCAAATGCGATCCTGGTGGTGAACCCGCGCACGTACGATCGTGCACATTTGTCAACGCGTTTGCGATCGAGTATGAGCTACGTCCCACGTATGGGATGGATAATGGCACATTCCCATGGAGAATTTGGTCTCGGGTTGCTGCATCCCAGGTGTTTTATTATGGGATCATACGGGGGGTCGCCTCGTAAGATACGCCCGCTTGGCAGTCATTTGAGTGCGGCTGCTCGGCTCATCGCTTATGGAGTGCGCACTGACACGGGAAACGCGACCGATCCCTCATCATTAGCAGGTGCGACCCCTTTAACTTGCCATTTCCAAATCTGCAGGAAGAGGCAAAGCAAACGAGCAGCATGGATCGCGAGCAAGTGGCCCAGACGGCTCCCGCCGAGTTACGACGCGACGACAGCGACCGCACCATGTGCTACTTCCAAGATAACGGATACACGCGCGCTTGGATGTCTCGCCTGCGGATTGTGTACAGGTGCAGTCACTATCAAAACACGCGCTGCCAACGGAAGATGGACTTCACGATTGCAATCATGGGCCACGCTGTGTGGACCCCCCCCCCCCCCCCCCCCCATACCTGCCGAGATGCACAAGTAACCACATTTCTGGTGAACATAACTAAACCACGAGAGAATGAACAGGTGGCCTCGCGATGTCCAACTTTGCTCCTCCAGCCAGCGCTGTCTGAGAAGATGTATGAGCACACTTCTACGGTGACGATCAAGAGGACGCAATTCGTGGCATGAACGAAAACCAGGTCATCAACAGGGTGTATCACGTCCGCAGCAGAAGCTTCGGGAATGAGACACACAACATCGCTGAACTCCCTCAGAACGCGCGCTCTCTCAACACGAACACTTTTTCGCCGTCCACCGAGTGCTGGTCAACGTCAATCCTGATCTGCCTCCCCACCGTATCATCATCTGGTCCAACCGAGTGCTGATGAACGGAGCTCGTTACCACAACATCACGATGTTTATCGACGCGACACTTCGCTGTGTTCCTCGTCGGTTCGCGCAATGTGTAGTGGTGATGATCCACGACCGGGCATCTGGATTGTTCCTCCCCGCGTCCTTCGCCCTGACGACAAGTCGCACAGAAGATACGCACTACCTTCTGCATGAAGTTGTGCAACTCACTGACCAGCAGATCAGCCCCGCTGAGGTGATTTCCGACTTCGAAGGCGGTCTGATCAACGCCATCAGCACCCAGTTTCCCAACGCGGAGATTATCGGTTGTCTGTTTCACTTTAAGTAAGCGCTCCATCGCCGCCTCGTGAAACTTCGCAAGCCGCGTCGGGAAATCGAGATCGCAATGAGACGTGGCGTCGTGGATATGCTCACTGTGATCAACCCAGACCACATCGACCCCAAGGGGATTGCGTGGGTAAAGCGCATTATCAAGACCTGTCGCGAGGCCGAGATCCACTTTTCGAGACCCAAGTGGGACGCTTCCTGGCGTTACTTTGAGCGGACATGGATTCGTGCATACAACTTGCGGGTTGTATGCACGAATCCATGTCCGCTCAGTGTGGAACGTCCATGGTTTGGACAACGAGCTTGTTGCTCGGACCAACAACCCACGAGCGCTTTAACCGCGAGCTCAATGCGATCTTCCCGACCCCTCACCCTTCGCTCCCGATATTCATCTCGAGAATCAACGAAATCTCTGCTCGGTACGCCCGGATGCTTGCCGATATCCCTCGCGGTCGAGTTCGACGAATTCCGTGGGAAACCATCACGCTTCCCAGAGCGGTCGAATTTGAAGACGACTTGACCGACGATAGTGACCGCGACGACAGCGACCATCACGAGAGTGGTGACAGTGACAGCGATGGCGACAACAGCGACGGGGACGACAGCGGTTCCACGTGGGTAATGGCCGCCCGTTGCTGCTAGCTCGGCGACACCTGCGCAAAGTACCACCCCGCTCGAAATGAATTCCGACGTCGCATCTACCTTCACAAGCTCGCTCGCTTTCTGCGGGGTTGCGCGGCCATGGCCTCCGGTGGGGTCCCGCATCTTCCTGCCGCCGCAACGCCCCCCCCCCCCCCCCCCGCCCTGCCCCTTCCCTACGACATGCCGGTCAACCTGAGCCCTTTACAGCTCCTGACGAGTCTCCTGCGGAACCGCCATCTCCACTCCTGGCTCCGGGCTCCAACGTGACAGCAACTGGCGTATCGCGTCCGCCCGGGAGTCTGTATGGACCTGATGAGCGTGGGCGGTGGCGCGTGTACCGTATCGTCAACAAGGCGGCCGCCTGGCCGCACAAGGGCAAGTACAAGGTGCTTTGGTACGGTGGCAAGCCCGGCAGCCGAAAGCCTGTGATGTTTGAACCTCGCCGCCATCTTCTCCCACAAGGGCTTAAAAAGGCTGTGCTCCTGGTCGACTTGTGGGTCCGACACAAACGAGTTGGAACTCTTGTTAATTTGCCCAATCAAAAGTGGGCAGACGCATGACTGCATCGCCGACGGGATATTGTGCCTTCGAGGCGCTCGACGTGGCCTGCCAGCTACAGGGCAGGCCGGATGTTATTCCCCCCACGGCGGTGCGCGAGTTCGTGGCAGCGCGCAAGGAGACCGGTCAGAACGTGACGCACGGAGTCACCTGGAAGACTCTCCAGACGTTTCTCAAAACGTTGATGAGGGGTGGCTCGCCGGTGAGCTACAACACGCTTTGCTACAACTGGCTCCGTGAGAGCGCTCAACGGGTCGATACACGTCTTGGTCTCCCCGATGGTATGTACATCGTGGGTGGCTTCAGAATCGACCTTATCGGTCACTGTTTTGTTTTGGTTGTGGACAAGCAAGAGTACAGTGTCCGCGATAACGGTTTGTCGCACCCCATTTCGGAGTACGACGACTGGGCGGACAGATCGCGTTTGCGCGGCGCGTAATTTCCTTTAAATGAACATGATCGCTTCTCTCCGTTGTGCATTGTACTATAGTCCACTTGAAGGGATAGACGCAAGCGCGGGTGTATCTGCTGGCTACGGCCAAGGACATCAAAACCACATTCTTGTGTTTGGTATAGCAAATGTAACAGTCGAAAAACAACGACAACTGGTTGTGTTTTCCGAGACAAAACCTGCTTTCAGGGTTGTTGACTTTGGTCGCGATAACCCCTTCGTGTCTGACCGACAGGAGAGACTACTGGCAGCTGCTACCACACACGTTTCACACAGTGGGCACGGCATGCCCGGGCCACACTGGCGCAACGTCAACCTTGCAGATCGGAAGAGTGGTTGCACAAGATGGCAGGATATGCTGTTCCCGTGCATTCATGTAACCAATGCTGCTGCCAAGAATGGAGCGCATCGCAGCGCTCTGTTTGACTGGGGGCGCATTTGGTGGACACGTACAAGGTGATATACACGCATCAATTTTGTTCCTGCTAGAGACACGACGAGCACATATGTGCACGCGTCCATCCGTGTGCCTCAAGTGATTGCAGATGACGACCGAGAGAGCAAAAAAGGAGTCCACAAGCCCGGCTGAAGTCGAAGCACAAGCGCAAGACAGCAAGAATAGGCAGCTCGCCTGTGAGAGCAACAAGCGAGTCATAGGACGCCTCCGAATTCCATTCAAAGAGACGATCGGGATTTGGGCTGGTGGTACGGCTGTTCTTAGCGACCACGCCGACTTTAACGGTCAACTCGCACAGCATAAATCGGCCGTTGTGGGAATAGGAAACGAAAATCAGCAGAATGCCGTGGTTAGCACTGGTACTCTGCTCCCGGGAGCGACAAACCGGCGACCAACCGTTTTGAAACGAGAGGTGGTCTAAATCGGGCACCAAAAATGAAGTTCTCAAGCTATTATGGGTTACTTGGCTTATTCATATATTTGTTGAGATTCAGAAGCGCAAATAAGCCTCTAAATCTGCCAGATTTGCACTTCCGTTTCGCTGCTTTTGCTGCGCTCCTTTGCCGCCAATCCTACACCGCACGCGCGCGACATGGCGCGTACACCAAGCTCACGAATCGCCGCGCCCGACATGCCATACGCCACGCGCGCAAAGGCCGCACCGATTCGTGCACACCCCAGACCGAGCGAGCCCGCCCCG
>JAMFLL010000772.1:0-26203 GCA_027475725.1 Pythium rhizo-oryzae | reverse complement strand
TTGGTAAAGCCACTGATGAGACCCTGGCGGGGGTCGAAACGCGTCTGGCACGCGGCCAATATGAGCTTGATGTTTTGCTAAAATTCCTATTCTTGAGACTTGTTACCCGTCCTCACACCTAGCAAGTGGACAGCTGATGCATGATAAGAGCGGAGTATAAGATGCTGGTGCTTCATCTCATCCCACAACCGTCCATTTTTGGGACCAACTACGCGCACAAGTCCAGCACCAGTGGCTCGAGACAAAAACGAAAGCGGTGTCCAATCTCATTCCAGGATTTGGGTTCGAAAGCATGCCGCCAGCGCCACCCGCAGCTCGCTTCGCCGTCAAAGTCACGCTCTCGCACGCGACAGACCTCGCGGCCAGCGACTTCAACGGGAAGAGCGATCCGTACGTCACATTCCAGGTGGGAGATGAGAAGGCTCGAAGCTCCTGTCGACCAGCGACGTGTGATCCGACGTGGACACCCCTGGAGCAGTTTGACTTCAAGATCGCCGACCCGGCCACCGCGCAACTTGCTGTGAACGTGTTCGACCACGATCTGGTCACGAGGGATGACCTCCTGGGCACAGTTCTGATTCCGCTGAAGGATTTCGTCGTGGTTGAAGACGTGAACAAAGCTGACCAAGCACGCGCGTACCCGCTGGTCGTTCCCGAGGAGTTCCACCGCCAGCAGCGCAACAGCCAGCTCTTCCTCGCCGTGCGTGTGATCCCCCTGGACCGGGCCGGTGTGGTCCAGGAGATGTGGGAAAACGAGACCTGGGTCGTGGGCAAAGGATGGTGTTCCGGAGAGGGAGCTGTGATTCCTCATCGGAACCGCTGGAGCTCGGACACGGGGCGCGTGTCGGCGGCGGCGTTCGAACAGGTCGCTCCGAGCGCTCCCGACGGCTTCGAGAGCTCCGGATGGAGCTTCATGATCGGCAAGGGCGACCCCGAGGGCTGGTTCTACGCGACAACGTTTGCCGGCCCGTGGTATAATGAGAAGAACGCAGTGTCGCTGGTCCGCCGACGCAAGTGGACGGCCGAGTGCTCCAGCGCGGCACCCACCCCCAAGGACAACGGCTCCCCTCGACACTCCGAGTCCCTCCACTAATCCAAACAATACATTTATTGGTCAGCAAGTGTAGCCATCTCTGGTGTAGCTCTTCAAGTTATCGTATATCAGTAGCACCTGCGAAACGGGCCTGCCGCTTCATGGCGCTGGCACTTGCTCACCCGACGCTTCGTGAAGTGACGGCACCGCACGCTGCTCGATGGACGCGGCTCAATCATCGGAGGAGGCGAAGGCGCGCGAGCATGACGAGGCTTCGACATCCGCCACCGCCGATGCGAACGGGTCCAATGCTCTACGGCTCGCGTGGTCGTTCGGCTTCAACAAGGATCTCGTGGGCGGCGTGCACAACCTCACAACCGACACGCGCCGCGCGATCTTCTACACGGCTGCGCACACGGGTGTGATCTACGACTACGCGCAACGCACACAGAAACTGCTACAGGGCCACTGCCACCCGATTTCGTGCTGCGTCGTGAGCGAGGACAAGCGCTGGATCGTCACGGCCGACCGGGGCAGCGAGTCGATGATCGTCGTGTGGGACGCGCCCACGGGCAACCCGATCAAGACCATTTTCCAGCCCCACGTGTATGGCGTGCAGGCGATCGACATCTCACCGGACGCACTGTTTCTGGTGACACTGAGCGCCGTTGGCCCAGGCCACGACACAACTGAGACCGCCACGACGACCGGGAAGAAGAAGCCACGCTTCCGCCAGGAGCTGAGTGTGTGGGAATGGACGTCGCCGGCCGCGGGCAGCGGCGCTCTCCACTCGAGTTTCGTCGCGACTGAGGATGTTCAGCACGCCGTGCGGTTCAACACCTACGACATTCGCGAAATCATCTCGAACGGCAAGCAGCGCGTGATCTTCTGGAACTGGGCCGACCACCGACTGCTCTTCTACTCGCCGTCGCTCTCGCAGAAGGACTTCCGGCAGGTCATCGGCAACTTTACGCAGTCGCTTTTCGTCCCCGACTCGAAACAGGCACTCACAGGCACGGAGGATGGCGATCTCGTGCTCTGGGACGTCGTGTACTCGGACGACATGGACGGCGGCGGCGCCGACAGCCGCTTCCCGGATCGTAAGGCTGTGAAGATCGTGCGCCTCGCCGGCGGCGTCGACCACTCGAAGAAGATCGCAATCAACCACATTATCGACATGGACGGATATCTTGTGTTAGGCTCGAGCGACGGCGCAGTGCGCTTCTACGACTTTGACTTTCGGCTCGTTGCGTGGTTCGAAGACCTGAACGCTGGCGCCGTGCTCTCGGTCTCGTTCGCAGCGACGACACCCGCGACCAACGAGGCTCATCAGCGTAGCAAGGAAAAGCTCCATGGCGCGCAGGGACAGGGCTCGCGGCGTTCACATGGCGTCGACAGCACTTCTACCGACGATGAAGAGTTCTTCAACGTGCCGGACTTTGTCGTGGGCACGGCGTCGGCGTTCATCGTGGGTATGCACGCGTCGCTGTTCGCCGAGCACGAGGCCGAGAAGCGGCGTGGCACGCTGCTCATGCAAGGCATCAACGACGAGATCCATGGGCTTGCGACGCATCCCAAGTACGCGCAGGTCGCGATCAGCTCGTACTCGGGCGTGCTCCAGCTGTGGGACTACAACGCCAAGCGACTGCTGATGATGCGCAAGTTCGACACGGACAAGTTCCGCCCGCAATGTCTCACGTTCAGCCCCGAGGGCAAACGCCTGTTTGTTGGCTTCACGAGCGGCATCATCAAGATCCTCCATGCGCAGCGCTTCGAGGATTTGACGATGCTGCGCCTCTCCAAGGTCGCGATCACCGACATACGCGTGAGCCTCGACGCCAGCCTGTTCGTTGCTGTGGATGCCAACTTCTTTTTGGGCATGTGGCGCGTGAAGCCGTCCGCTCAGGCCACGGCATCGTCGTCTGCTACTGCCGAGGAGCAGGCCGCAGCTGACGACGAGGCGGCGATCAACACGGACTGGACGTACCTGGGCCGCTGCCGCGCGCACTCCAAGCCCATCACGGGTATCGAGTTTTTCCAGACCAGCGACGGCACGCCACTGCTGGTGTCCGTGTCCGAGGACAAGACGCTGGTCGAGTACTGTCTGAGCCGGTCCAGCATCGTCGACGGCATCGTCCTCACGCAGTCGCCTCTGCGCATCGAGCAGGGCGCGACGCCCACGGCGTGCTGCTGGCACCCGGAGATGAAGAGCCTCCAGGAGGACATGCTGATCGTCGCCAACGACGAGTACAAGCTCAAGCAATGGAACGCCAACAACAAGATCTGTCGCAAGACCACGCTGGGTCCGTCGTACGGTGGCCCGATCAACCGCCTTGTGCCTGTGCCACTTCGGTCCGCCGCCTCGTCGACGTCGGAGCGGTACTGTGCGTACAGCACCCACGAGAAGGTCGTGGGCCTGCTCAAGATGCCGCTGGACGGGAACCCGCACAAATCCATGGGGCTCATCGCGCACCCCGGTGAGATCAGCAACATTGACGTGTCGTTCGACGGCAACTACCTCATGACCGCCGGCGGTAAGGACCTCGTGATCAACCTGTGGGAGATCCACACAAATGAGCTCGACATGGTCGAGGCGAGCGCCGGCTCGGACGGGCTCGAGCCGTACTTCTCGCTGCTCGAGGGCGGCCGCGACGGCGCGTTCTACCAGGAGATCGTCGACTACTTTTACTTCGCCCAACTGCGCGTCCAGGGCGAGAACGCCACCTCGGCGCGCGAGATCACGGCGCGGATCCCGCTGCAGGAGATCCCAAATGTCATGCGCGCGCTGGGCTTCTACCCGACCGAGCAGGAGATCCAGCACATGTGGAGCGAGGTGAAGTATTCGCAGTTCACGCAGACCACGCAGGCCGTGGAGAGCATCGATCTGCGCGAGTTCATCAAGTTGTATATCAACCACCGCCCGGTCTTTGGCATCGGCAAGCGCGACATCGAGAAGGCGTTCAAGGTCCTCGGTGCGCACCCGAGTCTTAAGTGGGAGACACTCCAGAAGCGGCTACTTCACATGGGCGAGCAGATGACCGAAGACGAACTGCGGAGCTGCCTCGACGCACTGCTCGTCGGTGAAGACACTCAGCTCAACGGCGAAGACGGCAGCGTGCGCATGGAGTCAAGCTACACGGCGCTGAGTTTTGCGGACAAAGTCCTCGGCTTTGACGACTACGAGGCGCTGGAGCATGATGATGAAAGCGGGGACGCCGTCACCGGCGCGTGATACGGAATCTCGCACGCAAAAACCGCCGTTGACTGTATTAATTAGTGAACGAACAACGCTGTGACCTCCAGCGTGCTTCCAGCTAGCATGTCATACACGTATAGTTACATTCCAGGGGCAGTTCCTCCTGATCGTCGCCGTGGAAGACGAGGTCCTCATCGTGTTCAGCGGCTTCCTTGCGCGTGGACCACCCGAGTTCGAGCGGGTTAGTCTTTTCGCCGTCAGGCGAGGCGTTGAGGATCCACGCGCAAAGTGCCTCGTTCATGAGCGCAGCCATTGATTGCTTCTTCACAGAAGGGAACGACCACGAGTTCGGGAGGCTCCACGGCGTGGAAGTTGTCGCCGCTTTCTCCTTAAGCGAGGCATACGCCTCTCCGATACTCTGGGGCGTCGTCTTCTTCTCACTTGTGATTTGCCGCACGCTTGTATGCGCCTTCGTGTCGATCGGGAAGTCGAACGCATCGACAATCTTGTCCACGACCTGGTCGAGCACGGCGCGCGCCGAGTACTTGCGACGAAGCACCTCACCGTCCAGAAGCGAAAGCCGCTGCGGTCCGATCATCCTGAGCACTGGGGGTAGTTGGCGGGGAGAGAGGGGAAGGTACGCTGCTTGGAGCGTGGGTGCAGATCCAAAAAGGTTCTGAGCTGCTGGCAGCCGATAGCAACGAAGGAGGCGGTCCAAAGGGATCCAACGGCCCGTGTCCCGTTAGTGGGCCTTTGAGTGGTGCCCGTGGCAGAGGGGGTCGCTAACGGTACCGATGGTGTTCTGCTCATGACGCGTGTGTAGCATCAGGTCCCATCCGCCCTGCTGGTGCGTAGAGCACTGCGCCCTGGAGTGTGCAGCGTGCACAGCTTCCAGGTGGCGGCAAACAGCAACAACTATTCAGAATGATGGTCGTCTAGAAAGTGCAGCATGATTGGAGCAGCTTGATTGGCCATCACAAACAATATTCCTATTCAGATTGGATAAAATTGGCGAAGTCAGATCTGACGCTGAGAATTCTGTGGATCGCTGTTCTTTCCCAATCGCGTTTCCTCGTCGTGCTCGCAAACCGTCTGTGCGTGGATGGGAGTGGAGTGACGAGACCGCGGCCCACTCGTCTGGCTGGAGTGTGAGGAGCCGGCGTGCGATGTGCTGACGGTGACGCGGTTTCTCGTGCGCCGACGGCAGCGCCACCTCAAGGTTATCGGAGACCTTGAGTCGTTCTCGCACACTCTAAGAGCTCTTCTCTGCCCCTGACGACAGCCATGGGTCTGCTGCGCGGCGTCATCGTCTGGGCGTGGGTTTCGATCGGCGCGCTCCAAGCTCTCGCGACTGAAGGTGACCTAGGGGCGCGCTGGCACGCGCTTCAAGGTAACTGTACTGAGTCCCGGGAGCACCACAGCGACGTGTCCGTGGCGGACGCAGCGGTTCTGTTCGACAGCCTTACGTTGCCCGACACGCAACGCGCAACATGGCTACATGATCTCGGTGAGTGGCATTTGCTTCACGGTGGCAATCTGACGCGCGCGGATGAGTTCCTGAGGGCAAGCGCGGACATGGGCCACGCTGTAGCTCAGTTCCTCGTCGGCGCCATGGCCGCGACGGGTGAGACTCCTTCCCCGGCCGCGTCTGCCCTCTTCTATCGCTTCGCTTCGCGCGCGGGTTCTATTCAAGCTACTATGGCGCTTGGCTACCGCCACCTTCTCGGATATCACGCGCCCAAGTCATGTGAATCGGCATTGCGTCAGTACAAGACTGTCGCGGACGACGTGATGCGGCACAAGCACGCCTTGCCGAACCGAGCGCTCCCCGTCCAGGTGTTCTCGATCCCGGCTCCCGCAAAACTCACAGACGATCAGAACAAGCTGCCCCACAGTGATGAAGACGAGCGCGCGAGGGTTGAGTTCTTGAAGCAACGCTGTGCCACGTCAACGAGCGCTGGATTGCTGACGCGCACGGCCAGTCTCATTCTCTTCAGTGATCTCTACCAGACGGATAATGTGGTGAACAGAGCTACGCAACGCGACGCTGTTGCCCTTCTCGAACGAGCTGCGGCCCTCGGAAGCAGCTTGGCGATGGCACTGCTAGGCCATGTGCACGCATACGGGCTAGCCATGATGCCGATCGATATCCCGGTGGCAATCGAGCAATACGAGAAAGCTTTCAACTCTTCAAGGTCGGAGCAGGACGATGGCAACGCTCACGCCGAGGCCGCTAATGGTCTGGGAATGCTGTATCTTCGCGGAGTGGGCGGTGCATCCAGTGACGTTGAGCGCGCAATGAACTACTTCAAGATCGCCGCTCAGCGCGGGCATGCCGAGGGCGTCTTTCATGCAGCAGATGTCATGGCCAACGTCGACCCACTCAAGTCCATCCGGTACCTCGAGGCCTCCGCTGACGTCGGACACGTCGGTGCGATCTTCAAGCTGGCACGAGTGAGAGAAAAGCAACTATTCCGACAAGTGGAGGAGGGTGGGAACGGGTGTGAGGCGCTCGTCAAGACGTACAAGCAAGTTGCCGAGCACCACCAGTACGGACGTGACCTGCTCAAGTCCGCCGCGGAGGCATTCCTACGCGGCCGGCACGAGCACTCTCTGCGACTCTACCAGATCGCAGCCGAGCTCGGATATAGGACCGCCGAGCATAACGCGGTGTGGCTCTTGGAGCGGTACGTGTTCTCGTCTCCATCGGACGCCGTGAATCACGTGCAGTACAATCAGCTTTTGAGGCGGGGCATCGCGCAGAGAAGCGTGGACGCTGTGGTGCGCGCGGGTGACGTCGAGTTCACGAGGGGGAATTACCGATCGGCGATGGAGCACTATCTGCGTGCTATGGACTGGGATCCTTATCACGCGAGAGCACTCTTCAGCACTGGCTTCATGTGCCAATGGGGCCTTGGGACCATTCACAATGGTCGCAGTCTCGAGCGTGCTCGTTGGTATTACTCGCAGGCACAAGAGTACGAGCCGCTGCTCGGGTATGTGCTTCCTGTATTCATCTTCACGATCGACATCGAGCTTTTCGTTACGAGGCAGGTCACGCGCATCCAAGCCATCGTGCTCCAACTGGCCAAGAGTGTCGAGACCTGGTTCCAATGGACGGAACATGAGCACAAACAGACTGGCGAGCTGCTCATCGACGAGCAGGCTATCCCCAGCGATATGCCCATCCGTTTCGCGTCTGCCATGGCATTTGATGGCGCTTCATCTCGCGTCACGGTCGAATCCAGGCAGCCGACCGGCATGTCCGGGCTCACACTCGACATGTCCCTCTGGATTGAAAAGCCTCCTAAGTCTGTGAACTCTCACGAAGCCCCTGTCCAAGTTCTCTTGGAGTGGGCGCACTCGTTGCGTGTTGAATTGGTGCCACGACGTGATGGGTCCGCCTGGCAAGTTCGAGTTCTCGGATCTGCCGCGTACGAAAGTGTGATGACGATGACCCAGTTTGCGCTGAGAGCTCGACGCTGGTATCAGATCGCTATCGTGGTAGATGTCGCCAACGCACATGTGACACTGCTGGTCGACGGTAAAATCGCGGACTCTGGAAACCTGTTGGTCTCAACTCCTAGCTCCGTACGTCGACCACGTATCCACGTCGGCCATTCACCCGGACCACACTCAGATATCGACGCAGTCACTAACGCCTTTCACGGGAAGCTGACTCAATATCGTGTCTGGGCAACCGCACTTGCCCCCCATGAGCTGAAAAAGCACGCCACGAGTTCCAATAGAACTGAGGCCCCATGGATTGACCTCTCCATTGAAGTGCGTGCCAGCTCCAAACAAGGCGCTGTCCATGGGGACTATGACCCCACTCCCATCACCGATCGACAGAAGCAGCTCCATGCTTCCGTGGTGACTGCCCATCATGTTGATCTTAGAATGGTACGTCTGATTGTAGGCCCGCAAAAGGAAGATACTTAATAGATGAAGCGTTGGAATGACATCATAGACTTACGTACTTATTAGAGAATCGAATCTCTTCGTCCAAATGAAAGCGCCTTTCCACCGACTCGGAATGCTGTCAAACGATCGGATTGAGACCGCACAAACCTTTCGAATCGACTGGGAGGAGGCGTCCCGCGCTCGTATTGGTGCCCCTCATGAGTGCAGTCGCACGGAGTCGTATCAATCTCATCCAGCGCATGCCACTTGAGCCACACTACATCATCCGCGCCCTGGTCTCCGTCAACAAACGGTGGCACGCTCAAGCTGTTGAGCTGGGGGTCCAGCACACAGCTCGGACACCGTTTTCGCACGCGCAGCGGAACCTCGCAGCTACTGTACGCCCACGAAATCCCGCTAAAGAACTTGTGGGCTTTCACTTCGGATGATCCATGGCGGTGTCCAAGACGCTGACGTGTGTCGACACTCAGTAAGTGACGGATGAAGTCCTTGCAGCTCTCGCTGACACGCGGGAAGAGCGGAAACTTGAGCTGGCCAACCAGTACGCGACGAAAGAGCTGTTTCGTCGACGTATCGCCAGACTTTCGGAACGGAGAGACGCCATAGAGAAGCTCGTACAGGAGGCAGCCAAGCGCCCACCAATCCACGTCGGATGACTGCATGGCCACTTGCTGGATCATCTCTGGAGGCATGTAGTCTACACTGCCCACGAAGGAGTTGGACCGCAGCCGAACGCGGTCGTCCACACCAACCAGATGCGGCACCGACTGGAATTCATCTCCCACAGTGTCGGTCTCCCATTCGTCGACATGCTCAGACTCGAACTCCCCGGAGGTGGCCTGCGTCTCGACTTCATCCTCGCTAACCCCGTCGTCTCCGCTCGTGGATGCTGTTGCCGTGGTTGCCACAGTCGGGGTCTCATCTTCGCTAGATGTCGATGTCTTTGCTGCACATTCCGACCAGCACTTAGTGTCCTCCAGCGTGTAGTATCTCGACGGATCCACCGGGAAGCCCTCGTGCGCGACGCCAAAGTCGGTTAGCCGAATGTGCCCATCCATCGCAACGAGCACGTTCTGCGGTTTGAGATCGCGGTACACAAACCCCATGGTGTGTACGTACTCGAGCGCCTGCACGATCTCGGATGCGTAGAACTTGACTGCTTGTTCGGAAAGCACACCGCCACAGAAGGATTGCACGTCGGCCAGACTGCCGCCAACGTGGTACTCAAGCACTAGATAGAGCCGCTTGCTGTCGTGGAACGCCTCATGGAGCCGGCACACAAACGGGTGACGCAGCATCTGCAAAATGTACTGCTCCTTGCGCGCGTGGAACGTGCGCCGCGGCCATGGCTGCTGCATCGGACACGACTGCACTTTCATTGCATAGAGCTGGCGCGACTCGCGGTGGCGCACGAGGTACACCACAGCGGCGCCACCGACGCCCAGCACACCCAGGCGCTCGTATGCAGCCAACGACTTCGCAGCGTTCTGCTCTTCGTCTTGATGCTGCGCCGCGTCGATGCCGGCGAGCACCTGCGAGCTCCAGCGGTGCAGCAAGCGGAACCGTGTCATTGAGCGCACGCGCAGCGCTGTGCGCCGCCAGTTGCGCCGCGCGGTGCTGGCGTCCTGGGCGGACTCGCGCACCGGCGTGGGGGACTGCATGGTCGAGAGATGGAATGAGAGAGAGATGCTCTCCGCGCACGCCAGCGCCGTCGGGGGTTGTCGGACGAGATTGGGCGCACCTTGGGTTAACTTTCTGCGCCTTTGAGTGGGAGAGAGGGGTGGCAGAGTGGTGGTGCGACACATTTTTCCGCATTTCACACGGCGCCGGCGTGTCAGGTTTGTCGCCCTTTCCAGCTGAGCTGCTCGCTGATTGGTCAGACGGGGAGATCCATCTCAGCACCTCCGTTTTATGATGTCATAGTGCTCAATAGAGGTTTCTTGACATTTTCCTCTTGTGAAAGATATCTCATCACACAGTAGAGGATAACTGCGATATCGAATGAAGAGGAGTCACATGAAATAATGGGGGTTTTGTTCAACGAGACACGCAGCTTTTCGTATTTTTGCCCTTTCAAGATCGTGCACGTCTTTGCGAAATTCAACCTGGAGATAGTGGCCTCAAGTGCCTCACTATTTGCAGCATTGTATTATAACAGAGTTAGGAAAGATTGACCAGTGTCGCTATACCGAGTGACTATCGACGGTTCCATCTCGACGCCATCTCCATATTCGCGCTGCTGCGTGTCCTTTGCATTTGCCCTACAGTATCCACACGGAAGCCCGTCGAGAGCGCGCTCTCACAGCCGTGCGGTGGGTGGTCTTGTCCCTCTTAGGACCACCAGCACAGGAGGGCGTCGCGCGTCTAAACGCGCTTCGTGTCTCTTGCGTCCGCCTTTGACCGCCCATGGCGGAAGGCCGACGGTCTCGGGGGCGGCCCGACGGCGGCTCGCTCCGCCTCCGCTGGCGTCGCTCACTCCCCAACTTCCCTCCAAGCAAGCAGCTCGCTTCCTTCCCTTCTCTCCTCATCTCTCGACCATGGTGGCGGCTCGCGCGACGCGCTCAGGCATCAACGTCTTCAAGCTCTGGACGACCGACAAGGGCACGTTCCCGATCGTGTTCATCGCGTCGGTCGCGGCCTGCGCCGCCGGCACGGTCGCCACGCGGTACCTGTTCTTCAACCCGGACGTGTACTTCGACAAGGACCGGCGCTTCCAGCACCTCCACCACGACGCCGACACCGGAAGCCGCTGGCGCCAGTTCCGCTTTGCGTTCGCCAACTACGACCGCAACCCGATCAACCAGTCGCGCCTGTACGACCCCATGTACGAGCGCCCGGAGAACAAGAACATCAAGAGATAATCCCCCGTGTCCGCGTGTGTGGTTGGCGAACGGGCCGTGTGCGAGGCGACCGACGAGCGAGGTGCCTACCGTTTGATCAAACGTTTGATCCCACCGCTCCCCTACGCCAACAATGTACTTGTATTTGATCATTCCCCAAAGTCTCTTGGGTCATCTCTCTGGGTGTTCGTTACGACAAGAAAGCATGTTTGGCGACCGCTGGTGACCTCGGGTACTCGAGCGTCGTGCGTGGTGACGCCGCGCCACCGCGCTGCACTGTGAGCTTCGAGGTCGCGGCGATGGTGTCGAAGAGCCCCGGCACGAGCCCGCGCGCCTGGCGCGACGTGACCTGGAGTGTCTTGGTGTAGAACTTGCGCCGCGCGAGCGCGCGCCGATACCAGAGCTGGAGGAACGCGGCCGCAGATTCGCGCTCGCCGTCGGATACGACCACTTGACACTGCCGGATCGCGGCCTCGAGATGCCCCACGCTTCGGTCTAGGAGCGCGAGCCGCGTCTCGTACTCACGCAGGTTCGCGTCGTCGAATGGCGGAAGCAGCAGATGCCATGCTGCGACCACGCGCTCGCGGCAGAACGTCACTTGCGTGTGGATCTGCGTGAGGTGGTCGGCGATCTGGTGGCGCCACCGTGGCGGCACAACGCTCGCGTGGAGCCAGAGCGCCAGACTCGCCATGAATGCGTCCAGCTCCTGAGTCTCGAAGAGTAGTCGTTGCGTGCGGTCCGCGCTCTCCATGCGCCGCTTGGACTCTCGGTGGCGGCGCCGCGTGGCCTCCGATAGAGGCGCTGCCGATGGCGATTGTGACGCAACCGAGATGCTAGCGCGGTGCGCCGACGCGCGCACGGAGCGCAGCGCCTCGCCGTAGGCACGTGCCGACTGGTCGCCGGTGTCGGCCACGCTCTCCTTGCGTCCATGGCGCCCACGCTGCCTCAGTGGTGAGGAGCCGGAGCCTGCAGATTTCTTGTCGCGCTCGGCAGAGCTACGTCGTCGCGCTGGCGCGTCGCCCACCGCGAACGCATCTGTGAACTCATCGTCCGAGAAGTGGGACGACGATGAGGACGACGACGAGCGCTCCAAGTCGGATCCCCAGCCGACGGTGTCGTCGCCGCCCTCGCTCGCTGCGGCTGAGGACGACGAGGCAGGCGACGCAGGCGCAGACGCGACCGGTGTGGCGGTCATGGCGAGTGAACGAGCGAAAGGAGAGATAGGCGTTTGGGGCGAGGACCGTTTCGCTGTTACAGGCAGTCGCAACGAGAAAAAAAAGAGAACGCGGAAGGCGCACGACCGTTCCATTGACGTTGAAGTGGGTGAGAGGGTAGCCATGTCTAGTGACATATATGTCACTCAAATGCATACGGCAGCGACGTTCTACGTGCCACTCCAACGAGGGTGTCATTCAAGAGGGGAGACCATCGACCGACGAGAGCAATCGACGATGCGCATCTTCGCCGGATGCCGCAGCGTCACCGCGCCGTTGCCGCCGGCGCTGCGTCGCCACGCCACAACGGTCGGTGGCGCAGCCGCGCGGACGTTTCTTATTCGCGCGCCGCACGCGCGAACGCTCTGTGACGTCGCAGACGAGGACAAATACCTGGAGCTCCGACAGCTCAAGGATATCAAAAGGTGCGAACAGAGACCGTGGACTGGCACACACCACAGCAGGCTCATCATGTGCTCTGGGAATGATGCTCCAGTGAGGCCTTCTACGACGCGCACAACCTCGAGCGTCGGTACTTTTATTACATCGACCTCCAGGGCCGGCTCTTCCTTGAGAACACGCGCCCCAAGAACATCGCGACCTCGCTCAAGAGCGCCAAGTTTCTGCGGTTCTTCTTCTCGCAGCTGCGCCCGAACCGACTCCCCGCGGGCGGTGACGCCAGTGAGGCGGCGCAATTTGAGCCATTTTTGGAGTACCCGTTCCGCTCGCCGTGTGGGAAGGAGATGAACTTTATCAAGTGCGCGGACCGGCCGCTTGTATTTGAGGACCTACGACGTCGTGACGACGCGTCCCAAGGATGGGAGTTTGTGTTTGGCGGCGGGGAACTCACGATGCCCTTTCGACCAGATGCACTCAAGATCTCGCTCACAACAGGACGGCTGTATCACGACGTCGAGACCAAACATTTCCCCCCGGGTGACCGCGAGTCAATCGGGCTGGTGCGTTCGCAAGTCGCAGTGGAGCTCGGCCGTACAATCCATCTCTTTGACGATCCAGAGCCCCATGCAATGGACGGCGGTGCGCCTGTCGTGGGGGAGTTTGAGTGGGAGGGCGCGTCGTTTCCTATCCGCAGCATCGAATGACCGATTTGGCAACGCCCAGTGAGGCAGACATGAATCGGTATGAATGCATCCAACCGATATGCGAAGCGCTCGTACGTTGCTATGGTACGGGGGTGGATGTATGTCCTGTTCTGCGTATGTGTTGTAGATTTGGCACTCTCAGGCGGCAATCGGGACTGTTGATGCGTCGAGTTCGCGCCCTGTCACCGGCTTCTTCTGGAAACTGTCCGCATGCCCAATCGAGTTGTCATCACCGGCGTGGAACTCTTGACCGCGCTTCTCCGGCCCGATCAAAATGACCACAAACAGGTACGCAAACACGATCGCCATCAACACGCCTATCACCTTGCTATAGTCGAATCGCGTGCTTCCTTCGGCCTTTGGTGGCAACGGGTAGTTCTCCGCGAGTCTCGCTTCGATCGTGGCGGCGGTCGCGGAGATCAAATTGCCAAGCTGATACGCCGTGCCAGCGAACACCGTCGAGTATTTGGGGGGCGAGAGCTCAAGGAGATGGATGGGGATGACACCCCACGCACCATGTACACAGAACTGGAAGAAGAAGGCAGCGATCATTATCGAATCGCTTCGAGTCGACACATACGGGTGTAGAAGCGCCGCGGCGAGCAGAATCATCGTGAGGAGACTGAGACGCCGGCCGAACATCTGTGAGTAGTATCCGCCGAGCGTTCCACCGACCAGCGCGCCTACGTTTGCGAGAACTTGCGTCGCAGTGACTTTGTTGGTGTCGAACTCGAGCGTGTTCGTGAGCATGGTCGGGTAGAGGTCCTGTGACCCGTGTGACATGAAGTTCATTCCGGCCATCAACAGCACGAGATACAGCAGCAGCGGCGATTTGCGCAGCAACATTTCTTGTCCCTCCTTGACGAAGTTGACCGTGGACACTGTTGACGTGATTCGCACTCGCTGTCGATTCTGAAAGGCCTGGGTCTCCGGTAGGAAGAATCGGCAAACGATGATCAGCACCGGCGGGCAGGCTCCGAACCAGAAGAGCGGTCTCCAACCGTATCCAGTTGTGTTCACGAGGATACGCGAGAAGACGACGGCCAACAAGTACCCCATTGCATGCCCTTGTTGGAGAATCCCCGAGAGTATCCCGCGTGCGTCGAGCGGCGCATCCTCAAGCGCTGTCGCCGCGACATTTCCCCAGGCACCACCCATCGCGACCCCGAAGAACGCGCGAGCCCACAAGAACTGCTCAAACGTCTCACAGAGACCCGTGGCGAGCTCAAAGACGATAAACATGACGTTGATGGCCACGAACGGCCATTTCCGACCATAGCGATCCGCCAGAATACCGAAAATCACGGCACCGATCGACCGACACATCAACGTGATGGAGATCCCCCACGTGATATCCTTCTGCGACTTGCCAAATGTGTGCGCGAGATCCTCGAGCGTCATCGAGACCGTGAAGAAGTCGAAGCCGTCCCACGTCCATGCCGCGAAGGCCACGGCGAAGTTCATCCAGTGAAGCCGTGTGAGTTGTTTGAGTAACGTGAAGGGATTCGCCACGCGGGTCATCGGCGGCTTCAATGATGTCAGCCGAGTGTGCAAGTACTCCCCGGTGCTTTGTTCTTGTTGGCTTACGTGACACGCCATGTCGGACACGGCATGCGTCATGGCGGTAATCCGTTTGCGAGGGGTTCCAGAAAGAGAAACTTGGATGGTGGAGAGTTGCGAAATGAGCGCCTCCGTGCACGGGCATTCCACATCGATGAATCATCGTGAAGCCAGTATCTACGAGTCGCGCAACTGATTGTAGCTCCACTGTGAAGCGTCTTTTCAAGGTCTGGACACGGCGGATGCCAACTCTATCTCTCCAGAAGGACACAAACGAGCGAACGCTTCCAGTGGTCATCACACACAGACGAGATCGATGAGCCAGGGGTACCAACCATGTACTTCCGCACCCTACGATGCGAGCCTACGATACACGCGTCGCTTGGCGTGTGAACCCACGACACTTTGGCTGCATGGGTTCAACAACTCAGATTCAATCGAGATCTCTGAAACGAACAAAAACGCAGCGTCAAGATAAGTGAAGGAGCGAAAGAAAAGCGTAGAATTTGGGAACGCTGAAGCAGTCGTGACGATCGACACAACGCGAGCGAGAGCAAATGGATACATGTATTCATGGGTTCCAAGTACGAAGCGAGTGGGGGATTGTAGATGCAAGGATATACAGAACAAAACGAAACCCAGTGTTTCGGTGCGAGCGATCCCGGGCGCGGTACCTCACACGGCCTGTGGATCCTTCTCGCTGTCCAGGTCGCGCAGCGTCTTGCGCGCCTCCTGGCCGTGGAGATCGTCGTGGGCCGCATCGAATTCCTGTCCACGCTTCTCGGGGCCGAGCAGCACGATCAAGAACAGGTACGCGAACGTGATTGCCATCATGACGCAGATCACGCGACCGTAGTCGTAGCGCGCCTCGCCCTTGGGCGACGGCGGTAGTGGGTAGTTCTCCGCGAGCCGGGCCTCAATGGTCACGGACGAAGACGAGATTAGGTTGCCCAGCTGGTACACCGTGCCCGAGAAGAACGTCGCGTACTTGGGCGGCGACAGCTCAAGCAAGTGTATCGGCACGACACCCCAGGCGCCGTTCATGCACACCTGATAAAAGAAGGCCGCGGCCATGATCGACTCCCCGCGCGTGTACGAGTACGGGTACAGCAGCGCAGCCCCGACGACAATCGCCACGAGCAGACTCAGACGACGCCCGACGACCTGCGAGTAGTACCCGACAAGCGTGCCGCCCAGGATCGCACCGACGTTCGCGACGACCTGCGTGACCGTGACCTGGTCCGGGTTGAACTCGAGCTGGGTCTTGAGCATGGTCGGGTAAAGGTCCTGGGAGCCGTGGGACATGAAGCACATGCCGCTCATGAGCAGCACGAGATAGGCCATCATGGGCCACTTGTGTCGGAACACGAGCTTGCCTTCGTCGAGGAAGGCCTTGGTGGCGTTGTTGGTCGCGTTGCGGAGGCGCTGACGTTCCTGGAAGACCTTGGTCTCCGGAAGCAGCAGCCGCGCCGCGATGATCAGCACGGGCGGACACGCACCGAACCAGAACAGCGGACGCCACCCGTGGCTCGTCGTGTTCACCAGCGCACGCGAGAAGACCACCGCGAGCAGGTAGCCCGTGGAGTAGCCTTCCATGAGGATCCCCGAGAGGATACCGCGCGCGGCGGGCGGCGCGTCCTCGAGGGCCATCGCCGCGACGTTGCCCCAGATGCCGCCCATGGCGACCCCAAAGAACGCGCGCGCCCACAAGAACTGCTCGTACGTGTTGCAGAATCCCGTGGCGAGCTCACACACGATGAACATGACGTTGAGGAACACGAAGGGCCACTTGCGGCCGAAGCGGTCGGCGAGGATACCAAACAGGATGGCACCGATCGAGCGGCACATGAGCGTGACCGTGATCCCCCACGTGATGTCGGTCTTGGACTTGCCGAAGGTCTTGGACAGATCCGAGAGCGTCATGGACACGGTGAAGAAATCGAACGCATCCCAAGTCCAGGCCGCGAAGGCCACACCGAAGTTCATCCAGTCGAGCTTGGAGAGCTGCGCCAGCAGCTTGAACGGGTTGTCGACGTGCCCCATCGGCGGCTTGAGCGTCGTGATGCGCGAGCGCAGGTACGCGCCGATGCTTGTAGGTGCGGCGTGCGAGGGTGTCGGCGGCGGCGGGACGAAGTCGACGTCGTGGTCCATCGGCGTCATGCCCCCGGCGCAGGGCGTCGTCACGGATGGCCCTTCGAGCGAGCTGGAGGGTGGCACCAGCCAGTGGCTTTGCCTGGACGGACGTACCCACGTTCCGTAAAGAGAAAGCGAAACGAAAGTTGCAGTCGCTCGTGGTTAAACCAACGAGCGCACCCTCAGTGCCCGCGTCACAGCCGCTCGGTGTGACGACGATTCGGTGGCGCGGCGGATGTAGCCACTTACGGTGCGTGGGTGGGTCGCTTTCAGGGCGCCTGCTGGACTGAATACCGTGATCCACCCACGAGAAAAAAGTCAACGCACATCCGGCGTTCCACCTCCTCGTCGTCCAGGGTTCGTGTTGTGGCAGATTACAGTCATCTTTCGGTGCGCCAAGTGGGTATGAGGGTACACATGAGGCTCAAGGCGCGTAGCCATGGCCTTCACGTTGAAGTGGGTGAACGGGTAGCCATTGTGTGAATGTAGTGACATATATGTCACTCAAATGCATACGGCAGCGACGTTCTACGTGCCACTCCAACGAGGGTGTCATTCAAGAGGGGAGACCATCGACCGACGAGAGCAATCGACGATGCGCATCTTCGCCGGATGCCGCAGCGTCACCGCGCCGTTGCCGCCGGCGCTGCGTCGCCACGCCGCGTCGGCCAATGGCGCAGCCGCACGGACGTTTCTTATTCGCGCGCCGCACGCGCGAGCACTCTGGGACGTCGCAGACGAGGACAAATACCTGGAGCTCCGACAGCTCAAGGTATCAAAGGTGCGAACAGAGTCCGTGGACTGGCACACACCACAACGGGTTCACCTTGTGCTCTGGGGATGATGCTCCAGTGAGGCCTTCTACGACGCACACAACCTCGAGCGTCGGTATCTCCAGGATGTCAAAACCATGCACCAGAGATCGTGGGGATATATGCAGAGTGAATGAGCGACTTGGCATCGGCCTGTGAGGTAGGCTTGGGTCCATATATATGTATGGTATCGTGATGAAATGCAGCGCACAACTACGTCCATGCGATACTGAGATATTCGTAAGTGCAGCTCCACCTGTAGGTTTTGGGGGTCATTGTTCTCAGGCCACGATCGCGACTGCGTTCCCGTCGAGCTCCCGCCGAGTCACCGACTTCTTCTCAAAGTCGGCGGGATGCCCGATCGAGTTGTCATCGCCGGCGTGGAACTCTTGGCCGCGCTTCTCCGGCCCGATCAAAATGACCACAAACAGGTACGCAAACACGATCGCCATCAACACGCCTATCACCTTGCTATAGTCGAATCGCGTGCTTCCTTCGGCTGTTGGTGGCAACGGGTAGTTCTCCGCGAGTCTCGCTTCGATCGTGGCGGCGGTCGCGCAGATCAAATTGCCAAGCTGATACGCCGTGCCAGCGAACACCGTCGAGTACTTGGGGGGCGAGAGCTCAAGGAGATGGATGGGGATGACACCCCACGCGCCTTGCACACAGAACTGGAAGAAGAAGGCAGCGATCATTATCGAATCGCTTCGAGTCGACACATACGGGTGTAGAAGCGCCGCAGCGAGCAGAATCATCGTGAGGAGACTGAGACGCCGGCCGAACATCTGTGAGTAGTAGCCGCCGAGCGTGCCACCGACCAGCGCGCCTACGTTTGCAAGAACTTGCGTCGCAGTGACTTTGTTGGTGTCGAACTCGAGCGTGTTTTTGAGCATGGTCGGGTAGAGGTCCTGTGACCCGTGTGACATGAAGTTCATTCCGGCCATCAACAGCACGAGGTACAACAGGAGTAGCCACTTGTGCTTGAGAACTTGTTTCCCCTCTCGGACAGAGACACTTGAGGCCACTTCGGAGGTATTCCGCGCTTGCATTCGATTCTGAAAGGCCTGCGTCTCCGGTAGGAAGAGTCGACAAACGATGATCAGCACCGGCGGGCAGGCTCCGAACCAGAAGAGGGGCCGCCAGCCATCCACAGTGGTGTCAACGAGGACGCGCGAGAAGACGACGGCCATCAAGTATCCCATCGCATACCCTTGCTGAAGCATTCCAGAGATGATGCCACGCGCAGCCGGCGGCGCGTCCTCGAGCGCTGTCGCCGCGACGTTTCCCCAGGCACCACCCATCGCGACCCCGAAGAACGCGCGAGCCCACAAGAACTGCTCGAACGTCTCGCAGAAACCCGTCGCGAGCTCAAAGACGATAAACATGACGTTGATGACCACGAACGGCCATTTCCGACCATAGCGATCCGCCAGAATACCGAAAATCACGGCACCGATCGACCGACACATCAACGTGATGGAGATCCCCCACGTGATATCCTTCTGCGACTTGCCAAATGTGTGCGCGAGATCCTCGAGCGTCATCGAGACCGTGAAGAAGTCGAAGCCGTCCCACGTCCATGCCGCGAAGGCCACGGCGAAGTTCATCCAGTGAAGCCGTGTGAGTTGTTTGAGTAACGTGAAGGGATTCGCCACGCGGGTCATCGGCGGCTTCAATGATGTCAGCCGAGTGTGCAAGTACTCCCCGGTGGTTGGTTCTTGTTGGCTTACGTGACACGCCATGTCGGACGCGGCATGCATCATGGCTGCTATCTCTTGCTCGAGGGGATTGAGACGGAGAAGTTCGAGTGTTGGCTTGTTTTGAAATGACTGCCCCCACGATGTCTGGGCATGGAACCTCACACCGAGGAAGATGCAGCTGGAGTGCGGCGTCCACGAGCACGGTACCTGGAGAGACTGATTGTGGGTCCAGTGCAAAACGTTCCTTCGAGATCAAGATGTGGTTGTCGAGTTTTGCTCTACACGAACGAGCCTCCACGCCTGTGGGGCAACCCCTTCCAGTCGTTTCCGAAGTGGAGAAGCATTAGCACGACGCACCCATTGTACCAACGTACCTACGGTGTGACGGTGGCTTGGTGTGTGAACCCACGACGCAGGAATAACAAGTGTGGGTTCAACAACTTAGATTCATTCGACAACACGGAAACGGACAAGAATACAAGAATATATTGTCATCACTTCGGAAGCTTGCCGCTAGGGCATCCAGCTCAGCAAACAAGGATCCAAAGACGTTTGCAAAGTAGACCGCTGATCCTGTCTACACCGCGTGGGCGATTTTCTCTTTCTCGTGGTCGCGCACGGTCGACGCATTCCCCAGCTCTTCGTACTCGATCTCGTCGTTGACATCGTCGTGAGCAGCATCGAACTCCTGGCCGCGCTTCTCCGGACCGAGGAACACCATCACGAAAAGGTACGCAAACACCACCGCCATTAGCACACAGATGACCTTGCTGTAGTCGTAGCGTGAGACGCCCTTCGACGTCGGAGGGAGCGGGTAATGCTCTCCGAGTCTCGCTTCGATAGTCGAAGCCGTGGACGAGATAAGGTTGCCGAGCTGGTACGCCGTGCCGGCGACGAACGTCGAGTACTTGGGTGGCGAGAGCTCCATGAGGTGGATGGGGATGACACCCCAGGCGCCCTGCACACAGAACTGGAAGAAGAAGGCCGGTACCATGATTGTCTCGCTGCGCGTATAGGTGTATGGGTAGAGCAGCGCGGCTCCGACAATGATTGTCGCCAGAATACTGAGGCGACGCCCGAAGACCTGTGAGTAGTAGCCGACGAGCGTGCCGCCGGTGATGGCGCCCAAGTTCGCCACGACTTGAGTGACAGTGACCTTGTTGGCGTTGAACTGGAGCGTGTTCTTGAGCATGGTCGGGTAGAGGTCCTGGGAACCGTGGGACATGAAGTTCATGCCCGTCATCAGCAGCACCAGGTAGCCCAGCAAGAGCCACTTGCGCTTGAGAACTACCTTGCCCTCGGCGATGAAGGTGCCCGTGGCGTTGCTCGTGGCATCACGGAGACGCTGGCGTTCCTGGAAGACCTTGGTCTCTGGGAGCAGCAGACGCGCGCAGATGATGAGCGCCGGAGGGCAAGCGCCAAACCAGAACAGCGGACGCCATCCGTGGCTCGTCGTGTTCACCAGCGCACGCGAGAAGACCACCGCGAGCAGGTAGCCCGTGGCGTACCCTTGCTGGAGCATGCCCGAGAGGATACCGCGTGCTGCGGGTGGCGCATCCTCGAGCGCCATGGCTGTGACGTTGCCCCAGATGCCGCCCATGGCGATACCGAAGAACGCGCGTACCCACATGAACTGCGTGTAGGTGTTGCAGAATCCCGTGGCGAGCTCGAAGATGATGAACATGATGTTGTTGATGATGAACGGCCACTTCCGGCCGTAGCGGTCGGCCATGATGCCGAAAATCACAGCGCCAACGGAGCGAAACATGAGCGTGATGGAGATGCCCCACGTCACGTCAGTCTTGGACTTCTCGAACGTCTCGGCCAGATCCTCGAGCGTCATGGACACCGTGAAGAAGTCAAAGGCATCCCAACACCACGCCGCGAAGGCCACGCCAAAGTTCATCCAGTTGAGCTTGGTAAGCTGGCTAAGCAGGCGGAACGGGTTTTCGACCTGCGTCATCGGTGGCTTGAGCGTCGTGATACGGGAGCGCAAGTACTCGCCGACACTCGGCTTCTGCCGAGGTGTCTGAGCCGCCGCCACCTCTGGCCCCTCTGGCGTCGTGACCACGGCAAAGTGGCTCTGCGAGGTCATCGTCTTGTGCGCTTGGATTACTGGGGTTGGGTCGATGTGGTGACTTGGTGGTAAATCCAGGAATGAGGCTTCCACCGAGCGGCTCGAACTTTGAGTCGGCGCGTTATGCTATGTGAGGGCCGCTCTGTTCTGCGCAGGGTGCCTCTTGTTGAACTTCAGCTTTGTGGCCTTGTTGAAGAAGCGACAAAGCAGACGATGGACATGGACGGTCTCACGTGCGATCTTTTTTGTGTATCGACTGCAAGGGTCTCTCAAACACACTGTACACAGGGTACTCACGTATCAGCTTCAATCTAATCGTATGCAGCCTTGAAATGGTCCTCGCTCAGAAAACGGTGGGATTCGTTAGGTGGATCAAAGCAGAGATACGGACACGTCCCGAGAGAGCCGGTCGAGTGAAGATCTTGCTTCAGCTGCGCCTGAAATAATGGCCGACAGCAAGCTCGATGGCGACACGGCACATCATGACCGCTCTGTGGGCCGGGGACCCACACACGCAGCACAACAAAGGCATCCCCACCACCGTCGCGCCGGCCTCGTCGCCTCAGGAACAAACACCAACTTGAAGCAGATGCGTCTCGTCCGGCTCTCCTGGGCGAGTTGTCATGTTTGATCTTGTACATCGGCGACACCGCCTAAAGTCTGGGTACCGTACAGAGAAGAGGAAACCCCGGCTCACCTTCAAACGAACATGTCTCAGATAAGCAGCCACAGTCCGAGAGAAACGGGTTCCATGTTGGAACCCGTTTCTCTCGGACTCCATGTTGGAACTTCCAACATGGATGGATGGATCAACTGTAATAGGCCAGGTGGCGCCCCACACCCACGCGCCTCGTGGGCTCAACGAACGCTACGCTATATAATAGCAGCTCCACCACCGGCACCAAGCGGATCTGTTTCCTCAATGTGGGCGTAATACACACCTCGCGCACCAGCACGAGTTACGCTGCTTGTGCCGGGGGACATGGCTGTGTGCGCCTGTCTCTATCCACGCAGCCACGTGCACATAAACGGACCCATCGAACTAACAGTCAAAACAGCGGACGTTGGCGCCAAATGCAAGATTTGATTTGTATAAAAACCACGATTCCGCGCAGAAACTCTTCTTCTCGTTCTCACACACACTGAGAAGATCTCTTGTCGGTATCACACGCATGTCACAATCACGCTGGACGAGACCTTCTCGTCATCGCGTCACCCCCATGAACCACTTACGCGTGGGTCTTCTCCTTCTCGAGGTCGGGCGCGGCTGACGCATTCTTCTCGATGCTCTCCAGGACCAGCGCCTCGCGCGCCTGGCTGCTAAAGTCCTCGTCGTGGGCGGCGTCAAACTCCTTACCGCGCGACTCGGGGCCGAGAAAAACCATGAGCACCAAGTAGGCGTACACACAGCCCATGAGCGTGCCGATCACCTTGCCGTAGTCGTAGCGCTCAGCCCCCGACGGGGTCGGCGGGAGCGGGTACAGCTCCGCGAGCTTGGCCTCGATGGTCGTCGATGTCGACGAGATGAGGTTTCCGAGCTGATAGGCCGTGCCGGCGAAGAACGTCGCGTACTTGGGCGGCGAGAGCTCGAGCAGGTGGATCGGGATCACGCCGAACGCGCCCTGGATGCACGACTGGAAGAAGAACGCCACGATCGCGACGTACATCGTGCGCACGTGCGTGTATGGGTACAGCAGCGCCGCGCCGCAAAAGATCATGAGCAGCAGACTGAGACGACGGCCGATAGCCTGCGAGTAGTAGCCACACAGGGTACCGCCGGTGATGGCGCCCAAGTTGGCCACAACCTGGGTCACTGTGACCTGGTCGGCGTTGAACTGGTTGGTGTTCTTGAGCAGTGTCGGGTAGAGATCCTGCGAGCCGTGCGACGTGAAGCTCATGCCAGCCATGAACATGACCAGGTACACCACGCGCGTCCAGTTCTTGCGAAGCACGATCTTCCCTTCCTTGATAAACGTCGCGTTCGCGTTCTTGGTCGCGTCGCGAAGACGCTCGCGCTCCTGGTACACCTGGGTCTCCGGGAGGCGCAGACGGAAGAGGATGATCACGATCGGCGGGCAGGTGCCGAACCAGAACAGCGGGCGCCAGCCGTGAGCGGTTGTGTCCACAAGCACACGTGTGGCGACCGTCGCCATAAGGTAGCCGAACGCGTACCCTTGTTGGAGGATGCCGGAGATGATGCCACGCGCCTCGGGTGGCGCGTCCTCGAGCGCCGTGGCGACCGCGTTGCCCCAGATACCGCCCATGGCAACGCCGAAGAACGCACGGCACCACATGAACTGCTCGAATGTCGTGCAAAAGCCCGATAGAAGCTCGAGCACGATGAACATGATGTTGTTGACCACGAAGGGCCACTTGCGGCCGTAGCGGTCGGCGGCGATGCCGAAGATGATCGAACCCACTGAACGGAACATGAGCGTGACTGAGATGCCCCACGTGATGTCCGATTTGGCCTTGCCGAACGTCTTGGCGAGCTCCTCGAGCGTTAGTGAGACCGTGAAGAAGTCGAACGCGTCCCAAGACCACGTCGCGAACGCCACGGCGAAGTTGAGCCACTGAAGGCGGTTGAGCGTCCCCAGCAGCTTGAACGGGTTGGGCACCTTCGCCATGGGCGGCTTGAGCGTCGTAAAGCGTGTGCGCAAGTACATGCCGAGGCTCATTGACTTCTCCGACACGGGCAGCGGCACGGGGGGCTGCGGCGCGGCGTGGACGTCGGGCGTCGTGACGACAGCGTAGTGGCTTTCAGAAGCCATGGTGAGACGGAAGACTTGGGTGGAGGGCTTCTACTTCAGCTGGAGGAGATGGCTTGTGTGGGCTGTGGCGAATTGCACAATGAGCTTCCGCTTAGTCGAAGGACTCGTTCGAAGTCCCAACAGAGCCACGATCCACGTGGGAAGACCACCCCAAGGAGAAAGGAGGCTACCCCCTTGGTGAGAGGGGGGATGGATGAGGATGAAGGTCACCCCCAGGTCCTCTCCACGACCCAGGGTCAAGTTGAACTTGGAGAAACATGGTTTTCCGGTCATGGCGGTTCCTGGGCTGTCGTGTTTCAAGGAACGCAGCCGCGCTACCCACAGTATTCCCCGATGAGTGGATCGCCCCCATGACCAGCACGAGACCGTGCGTTGTAGGACGCTGCGAACAGTCACATCTTCTCCAGTACATACGAAGCTGTGAACTCGGCTGGATCCTACTTGTCGTTCGCCTTTCCCTCGCTACCAGGCTTCAACTTCAGGAAACTCCCTCACGTCACTACGTACTGTGGAACGTACCGGTACATGATTGTTGTGTGTGGATTCCATTCTGCAGTCCCATCAAATACGAGTTGTGAGGTTTCTCGAGCCTGCATGGCCTCGAAGGCACGACAGGAAAAGCAGCCACACACAAAACAACCACGATTCCGTGATTCCACACATTTTGACGATGGAACCAGAGGATCTATTTATCAACCAACCTGGATCGGCTATCCACCGGTGTGTTCCCGGCTCAGACTTCCTGCCTCAGGATTTGAGCAAGGGCATCGTCCAAGCTCTTGGCTGGGATTCGCACGCGATCACCGCCCGAGCTGGAGAGCCGGACGATCGGATCGTTGCGATGATCCCGGTTCCACTTCCTCCTCAGCTTCCATCGTCTGCGTCCCTGCTTCTGGTGCACTTTCGTATCCCATGCTTGCGCTGCGGGAATGTCGGCTGAAGTTCCGCGGCAGCCTCTGCTTGCGTGAGACGCAGATTTCAGCTTTCCATTCGCCGGGGGCATCGACTCGGTACTTCGTCCTGGAATGGATTATGCCGCCGCGAATTCACAGTTCCATGGCGGGTACCCGGAAGGCACGAGAGTCTCACCGCTTTGTTCAATTAACCACACAGCAAAGGAAGCCACTAGGAAAAGGAGATGACTAGCCTGGGCCGGGGGGACGCGAGTGTACAGTATCAAGCCCCATCTATGCACCGTCGCGCCGCGGGAACGTGGAACAAACGAGACAAGGATGTCGGGTGCGACGAGTGCAACTGCAACTTGTCAACTTTTGATCTGTGAGGGCAGATCCCTCCTCCGCACTATGGAGGGGGCGCGGCCAATTCGAGGGCTCTTTTAGCTCTGTGTGCCGGGACTTCAGTCAGTCAGAACCGCAAGGCTCCCTCGGTCTACTCGCCTCTCAAGAGGGTCTGAGGTGAGTAAGAGGACCGACCTCGATCACAAGCTCAATTCCGTCTTCGCCCACACCGCCACATTCCGTCCGAGCTGTTCCAACCGGCTCCGAGAGAGGCGAATAGCGCAAGCCAAGGTAAAAGTCTGAGCGGTGTCCGTGAATACGAAGCATGTATTGACTCGCGTGGTTAATACTACCAGGTGTCTAAATGCACTATACACACATGAAACACTCAAGCCTACGCGTGGGTCTTCTCCTTCTCCTGGTCGCGCACAAACGAGTTCTTCTCCATGTTCTCAAACAGCTGTGCTTCGCGAGCCGCACCGCCAAGGTCCTCGTCGTGAGCTGCGTCGAACTCCTGGCCGCGCTTCTCCGGACCGAGGAACGTCATCAAGAACAGGTACGCGTAGACCATGGCCATGAGGATGCAGATGACCTTGCCGTAG
>JAMFLL010000771.1:0-26204 GCA_027475725.1 Pythium rhizo-oryzae | reverse complement strand
ACTTTGAAGGCGATGTCGTTTGTGAGTGCGATCACGCCGGAGGTGAAGAGCGACATCGACGCGATTGTCGAGTTCGTACCGAAGCGCACGTCGACGGACATGTTCTACACCATCCGTGAGCGTCACGTGATCGGAGGCGGGGAGACGCCGGCGTGGGCGAGCGCATTCAGTAAGAAAGAGTAAGGGACCCAGCCACAAGGAGGCACTTGGCTACCACAAGCGGAGTGAGCCTGGGCATCGAATGCGACTTGCGTGCTGCCGCATTTTCGACATCGTTCATCCAGTTACGGGAGCGTTGATCACTGTCATTGAAAGAAATGACTAAACAAAAAAAATTACGAACCTTCATTTTGACCGGACACATTCTCCGATCACTCAGTCGCGATGGGCTCGGTGCGTGCGACGAGCAGCTGAAGCAGACGTTTGATCTCGTGAATCTCCGCTCGCTGCTCGGCCAGTTGCTCCTGGATCTGGACCTGCGCGGCCGCAACTTCTTCCACGCGTTGCGCGACCGAGTCCACGCGCATGATGGTCGCGACGCGCGGCGAGAGCCGTCGGAACGAGTGGCTCGCCGACTGACTCGCGGGCGAGTTGAGACCAAACTTGTCTTGGTCACCGTCGCTGCCGCGGCGACTGGATACGGCACTGGCGTTGTGGTTGTTGAAGCCCAGGCTGCTGGCGTTGTTTAGCTCCCACGCGGCGCTGGACATGACGACGCTAACGGCGTCCTCGTCGTCTCGTCGTTGCTGCTCGAGCATCACTTCGATGAACGCGCTACCGAGGATGGCCCCGGGGATCGTGAAGAGGATGATGCCCCAGAGCGCGAGCACGGCGCCGAAGAGCCGCCCGGCCGACGTGACAGGCACCATGTCGCCGTAGCCGAGCGACGTGATGGTCTCGACGGCCCACCACGCTGACACGGCGACGCTGTAGAAGACCGTGGGTTGTGCGGCGTTCTCGAGGAAGAAGATGGTCGTGGACGCCGTGAGCACGAGCACGGCCGTGAGGTACGACACGACGAGCAGCTCCTCTTTCTTCTTGCCGAAGATCAGCCGGAGGTTGGTCATCGCGCTGTACGACCGCTCGAGCCGCAGGAACGACAGGATCCGCAGCAGCCGCAGGCTGCGCAGCGTCAGCGCGCCCGGGTAAGCTGGGATCACACTGTCGATAGAGCTACAGTGAGAAGACGAATATCCTCCAGGTCGGTGACAGATGCTTCACGTACAGAAACTCAAAGCTGATCTCGAGGTAGAACGGCACGAGCGCGAGCAGATCGATCACGGACATGGGCCGCAGCATCCACTTGATTCTGATTTGTCACCATAGCGTCGTTAGCGTTTGACACAACTACAGACATTCCTTAGGTCGTACCGTCCGACAAACGGCGAGTCGTAGCGCTCGTCCTCGACGCAGGACCAGAAGCGCAATGCGTACTCGACCGAGAAGATGATGGTCGAGACGAAGAGGAACGTCTGGTACCACTCGGAGGGCGCGGTGGAGGCGTGCGGCGCCGAGGCGCCCGGCGCGACCAGCGCCGACGACTCGGAGATCGCGAGCACGACGTTGAGCAGCACGAGCGTGAGGATGCAGACCTCGAGCACGTAGGACGCGAGCTGCAGCCCGGAGCTGTGCGCCACGGACGAGCGGAAGCGCAGCACCGTCCAGATGTCGCGGCGCAGCGACCCGCGCCGGCGGCGTGCGCCTCCGGGCGGCCGCAGGCGCTGCGGTGGCGCGGTGGCGGACGCGCGGTCGCGGCGCGCGATGCCCTGGCCGGTGCTGCTGCGCTGTGGGAGAAGCGGCGGGGGCGGCGGCGGCGCCGTGGACGGCAGCAGCGGCCGCGTCTCGGCGGCGCCCGTGAGCGCGGTCGTCGGCATGGCGGCGGATCGACGGATGTGCGGGAAGGAGATGGTGAGCGCGCTGGAAGAAGAGCCGACGACGACGACGCCGCGCGTGCAGAGGAATGTAAACGACGGCACCTAATTCCAGTGCGGATCCTCACTTCGACGAAAAGGAAAGGCTCAATGATCACGTTTGGGAGGGAAAATCACCATTATTGACGACACAGTTCAATTATTGGCTAGGGTGGAGGATGTCCGCTGGCGCGGCAGGAGGCGTCGCACAGTTGATTGGCGACCCAACAATCTCGCAAAAGACCATACGAGCTCTGGTAAATCAGGACCCGCCAACCACGCTGCCCTAGCGTCGTCTTGGGCGTGTTATCGGATCTGGGTCCGTGGCCCAGCCCAAGACGACCCGGACGGCCAAGGGCCACGTTTGAGACGTAGATGGACTCGCCGCGCGCATCGCTTCGTTTTGAACACGAAGAAGCCACTGTAGTCGCATTCGGTCGTTTCTCGGCGATGGCATCGGCGAAGACAAAGCGACACAGCTCTGTCCGTGCGGCAAGCCCGCTTCAAAATCGCCACGGTTCAGAATCTGCGACGTGTGACGGCGGCGTCTTATGACAAATGCAGCTGTAGCTGTTTGAGCCATCATGAACAGAGCGGGCTTCTATTCAGGTGGTTTCGTGACGCTGATGAGCCCGTCGCCGCCCTTCAGATCCTTTCGCTCTTCCCGCGAGAGAACGCCCCTCATGCTGCTCGCGCGCGTCCGCCTCCTCCGCCCCGCGTCCGCCGCCCGCGCCGCCGCCTCGTTCCCTCGCGCCATGTCCTCCTCCGCCGCGTCCGCCGACGCCGACGCGCCGCACGCCATTGTGCTCGGTGTGATACACTGCGAGACCCCCCTATGAAAAAAGATCTTTAGGTAGCGACTGACGGTGTCTGATGCTGTAGACCGCTTCTGCCTGCGCCAGTTCGACGACCCCAAGTACCACGGCGCGCAGATCAAGTTCGACAAGGCCGAGTTCGAGAAGAAGATCAACGAGGTGTTCCGTGAGCGTGGCGGCGCGCTCGTCGACGGGTGCGTGGCGAAGAAATTGAGGAGCCTATGACCGACATACCAAACGCTGACGGTATTCTTGCCATTCGTCATGTAGATACGCGCCCTTCTGCAAGCACCTGTTCGTGGAGAACTTCACGGACACGCGCGTGAACGAGCTGCCCATCACGCAGGCCAACGCGCGCTTGCTGCTCTCGGACTACGAGGCCCGCGTGCCGCACGAGCTGCCCGTGTACGTGCATTGTGTTCATGTGCCCCATGACTCTCTCCTTTTCTAGTATTCTAATGAGTTCTGCTACTACACAGGCTCGTGCGCTGGTTCCCGTCGCACAGCGTGACGCCGACTGTGGCCAAGTACCTAGACATCATTCTCTACAGCCGCGAGCAGATCCACAAGGAAAACGCCGCCACCGGCGTCGAGAACGTCGCCGAGCACGAGCACGCGCCGTGGGGCATCATCTCGATCAAGGCCCAGGACGTGGACCACGAGCTGCCCATGAACCCCATCACGCTCATGCGCAATGCGCTCGGCAAGGAAGAGGGCGGCTCGGGCGTGCCCCTCGATCGCGCCAAGTACCTCGAGTCGGTCGAGTACTGGCAAAAGCACGCCATCGTCAAGTAAAAAACCCTTCCGCTACCGTTCTACCCCCCGTGGCACCATTACTGCGTGGTTAGCCACGAGGCGGCTGTCAGAAATACACGCGCGTGCTGGACTGTGTAGATGAGTATGTGTATTGATGATCTTCTGTTGTTCATGCAACTGGGCTTGTTTCGTTCCCTGGCTGAGTATCCTGAGAAGCAAGTTCGGGCAGCTCAGCACGGGTTGGTCTTCATAAACTCGTCCCAGGCCGTGTTGAGTGCTGCAAACACGCGTTCCGCGATGAGCAGCTGCTCGGCGTTGCGGCCCGAGCTCTTGTCGGGGTGCACGACGATCATGGCCTTGCGGTACTGCTTCTTGATGTCGTTGGTCTGGATGAGCTTGCCCATGTTGACTTCGGTCCACTTGGAGTCCTCCCACATGACCGTGTGCATGGTCGAGAGCAGCGTGCGGATGTTCTTGACGCGGCCGTTGTCCTCGGCCCAGGCCTTGAGCCGCGGGCCCAGCACGGCGTTCGCGCCGTCTTTCATCGCATTCATCTGGGTCTTGGCGATCTCGCGCTGGCGCAGTTCCTCGCGGGCCTTGTCCATCTCCATCTGCGTTTGCCGCTCGCGCTCCTCCATGGCGCGCCGCACGTCCTCCGACTTGGTCGACTTGTCGATGAACTTGGCGTTGTACACGTTCGAGCCGTCCGAGGACACGGCGTACTTTTGCATGTCGGCCAAGCTCACCGGTCCGACGGTCTGGCCGCAGTCGTCCTCGAACTTGGGCTGCTCCGTTCGCGGCGGCTGCTTCTGGGCGGGCGCGCGCGCACCGCCGCCACTACGCTGCTGCTGCTGCTTTTGCTGCGCGAGCGGGTCCATGGCGTTGAGAAAGTCGTTCGCGGCGCTGGGCTTGGCGCCGCTGTCCGTCCACCCGCTGTCGTTCATGAGGTTCACATCCGCCTTGGGCGCCGCGGACGTCGACTGACCACCCGACAGGAAATCCTCAAAGCTCTCGGCCGCCGGCGCGGGTGCCGCCTCCTGCTTCTTGACCGACCCAGAGCCGGTGCGCGACGGTGGCCCAGAGCCCGAGGCGCTGCCGCCGCTCGACGCCGAGCGGCCGTTGAGGCTGTTGGACGAGCCCGAGCGCGGCTCGGCCGCCGGCGGCGTCGCGTCCGAGTACTTGGCCGGGCGGTCCTTGTCATACGAGGAAGAAGCGGACGATCCGCTGGCCTGGCGCGCGACCGAAGGCTTGCTCACAGCCGCCACGTCGGCGCTGTCGCTGGCGTTCCACTTGAGCACGGGCTTGCGCTTGAAGATGAGCCCCGTCTTCTGCGGCCGCGCGAGCCGCAGCAGCTTGCAGATGACGCGGCCGTTGACGAGCGGCACCTTCTGCGTGGGCGCCGTGACGTCGAGCCAAAAGAACGTGCTGGTGGCGCCGTTGGCCGTCTTGACGGACGTGTTGAGCCGGAAGCGGAAGTGGAAGGTCGCAGCGGCGTGCGGCAGCGGGAAGTGGCGCAGAACGTCGGCGAGCGTCACGTCGCCGGCCGCGGGCGCCGGGATCTTGAAGGCGTTCGGGTGCGAGCGGTCCTCGCCGTCCTCGCCCTGGATGTAGTAGAAGGCCCAGAGGCCCGCGGAGGACGCCATGGCCGCTGGAGAGGTAGGGGAAGAGAAGACGGAGGGGGGAACTCACCAAAGATGCTTCAACGGCAGCAGGTTCCAAAGCACGAAAACGAAAAAAACGGACCTCTTCGCTGGGAGCGATGTGGACCACCTGAGACGGTGGCGTGGTCCACATGGTCTATATCGGGTACTGTGTGAGGAGATGTTAGAAGGCATTTTGTAACCTCTCTGCGTACCCCCACTTGAATTCTTGCTGCAAAATGTGGCATCCATCTCTCATCTCATCGCTGGTTGGTGCCCGGTGGCTGCATGAGGGATAGGGTGTGATTTCAGCGAGTAGGGCATTCTGACCGCATCCATCTCCCAACCTGCAAACAAGTGGGATTCGAACACTTGGACTCCTAGGCGAAAGGTGTCCGCCTCGCCTACCCCTCTTCCTGTGCAACGCGAGTTGATTGGAACAAGGAGGATTGATAAAAAATTCGCTAGGGTTTGTGAAGCTACAATAGTGGCAGAAGTATTCGTACAGAGGCATTTTGTAGCCAGCGGATGAACAGTTATGGGTTTTGTGTCGATCCAGTCGTTTGGTTGTTTCTGCACCCTTTCGAAAAGGGTTTGGGGCCTCTTGTGATGAGGGTACGGTGAAGGTTACACTTGTCCGCAGCGGCAAGGGCCAGTTCCGTCGGCCGGCTGGAAGGCGGACAGAGCGTGCCGAAGCCCACGCCGAACGCTGGATTTGCATCTCAGCGAGTCGGCAAGGAACACCCAACGGCCAGCCCGACACACCGCTCGACTGCAACAAGACGGCAGGGCCGTCCATAACCCAAGAGAGGCCCCCGCCGCGTTTTCGAGGCTCCGGATCACACACCGCTGGATTTTGAACGCTTCATCGGGGTGTCTCTGCCAGCGGAGAAGAAATCCAGAGAGGGGAGACATCCAGCGACTCGGACATCCTGAGTCGTGCGACGTCCAGCGCTTCCGTCGTTAGACCCCCCGTGTCATTCCGCCACGTTGCCCTCTACGTAGAGACCGATGAACATCTCGGCGGTCGTAGCGTTCCTCGTGGCCGCGGCGCTGTGCGTGGACGGCGTCCGCGCCGACGACGACTCGAGCCAGACGATCATCTACATCATCATCGCCGTCGTCGTGCTGCTCTTCATCGCCGCCGCCATCTTCGTGTGGATGCGCAGTCGGCGCAAATCAAAGGAACGCGAGCTCCCGGAAACCGTGCCAGCGCCGGCGCCCCACCCGCGGCAGCACAACGGCGTGCCCCAGCCCCTGCCGCGTCAGGCGCCTCCTTCCCAGCAGGCCCAGGGCGGCGGCAACAACAACTACCGCGGCTACTCGTCTCCCGCTGAGCGTCAGGACCGACGCGCCGGCGCCAACCCCAACTCGAACCAAAACGGAAACGCCAACCCGTACGCGTACCAGGACCCGCAGCGCCCCGCTCGGCCACCCCAGCCCGGATACGACAATCGCGCGAACCCGAACGCGCCGCCGCCGCCCCCGCCGCGTCGTCCCAACCCGTCAGGCGGAGCCCCCGGCGGCGGCGGCGGCGGCAAGGGCCAGGAGAAGCGCCCGACGCGCGCAAACGAGACTGCAGCGCGCGTGCTGGCCGAGTTCCAGTCCGACCCGGCGCTCTGCCGCCGCAAGATCCCGTACGCCGCGCTCTACTTCACGCGCGTGCTGTCCAAGGGCGCGTTCGGCGAAGTTTGGCTCGCGCAGCTGGAGAATCGCCAGGTCGCGGTCAAGCGCATTCTGAATGAGAAGAAGAACGACGAGAAGGAGATCGAGTGCTTCGCGGCCGAGATCAAGCTCATGGCCTCGTTCTACCACCCGAAGATCGTCGAGTTCGTGGGCGTCTCGTGGAGCACGCTGCAGGACCTCTGTGCTGTCACGGAATACATGGCCAAGGGCGACCTGTACGGTTTCCTCAAGCGCAAGAATGGCCAACTTAACTGGCGGGACCACAAGATCTACCTGGCCGAGGACGTCGCCGACGCACTCGGTTACCTGCATTCTTTGACGCCCAAGGTCATCCACCGCGATCTCAAGTCGAAGAACATTTTGCTGGACGACTCGTTCCGCGCCAAGCTCAGTGACTTCGGTATCAGTCGCGAACGCTCGCTGGAGGAGACCATGACGGCCGGCGTCGGCACGATCTACTGGACGGCGCCGGAGGTGCTCATGGGCAAGAAGTACACGGAGAAGGCCGACATCTACTCATTCGGCATCGTCATGTCGGAGATCGACACGCACGAGGTGCCGTACTCGGACATGCGCGACGAGGCTGGCAAGAAGCTCCAGGGCATGAAGATCGTGCAGCAGGTGATCAAGAAGAAGCTGCGTCCGACGTTCGGCGCCCAGTGCCCCCCGATCGTGCGCGAGCTCGCGGCGCGGTGTTTGGACGCCGAGCCGGACGTGCGACCGGACGCCATCGAGCTGCTCCACCTCGTTCAGCGGATCCAGCAGCAGCTGTGAGGCGGTCCTCTGTGCGCTTCCCCTCGCTGCCTTCTAGACGAACCCCACAAACAGGTCAGCGAGGAAGCCCACCGACCCTGTGAAACGCAGGTAGAGTAGCGTCCAGTGTCCTCCCGTGAATAATCTACATGCATATCCATCTCCTCTGCGCTCCTCGTCTCTGGACGACATTTGCGTCGCCCAACGTATCAGCTCATGTTTGCACACAGCCTCTCTGGGTTCTCTCTCGAGGTGATGGAATCATCATGACTCCAACACTTCCCAACGAAAAGAAGTCGGAGCGGAGAGAGGTAGTTTAATCCACAAAACTGTTCGTTTCATCTAACCTGCATACATAAAATGCATATACTTTTGACTGGGCAGTACAGATCGTTGCGTCGCGCCAAGCCGAGAGTTGGTTGCGAATTAGAATTTGCGCTCTATTTGGCCCCCTCCAGAGTGCTGGTCTTTGGAAATCTCATCTGCTGGCCGACCGGTTCCGTTGGGTCACAAACAACCCAAAGGAGAGGCGACCGCTAATTCGTAGGGCACCACTCCGGACGCCATTTTCCCATTTCGAAGAAGTAGGCGGTCTCCGGACAGGTGTGTCCTGCGCCCACAGAATCCGAGTCTAGAACTCTTGGTCGCTGTGCTTGCTCCCCGGACGCCGTCCTGTGAAGCCACCATAGCGTCCAGAAACCGAATCCGGAACAACTAGGGCGTGACACGAGATACCTATCGTATCGGGATGAGCTCCGTCCCGTCGCTCGTAACGCTGCTCGCGCTCACGGCGGCGCTGGGCGTGGGCCGCGCGCGCGCCGAGAGCAGCGACTCGGACTCGACGACTGTCATCTACATCGTCGTGGGCGTTGTCGTGCTGCTCTTCGTGGGCGTCGGCGTCTTCCTGTGGACGCGCAACCGCGGCCGCGACAAGAATTCGGACCTGCCGGTCCACGACACGGTCGCCGTCTCGCTGCCGGCGTCCTCGCAGCAGTTGCCGCGCAGCGGCCACGACTACCGCGCGCACGCGTCGCCTGCCGCGCGTAACGCCAACGGGAACGGCAACGGAAACGCGTTCCCCAAGGACCCGGTGGCGGCGCGTCCAGAGAACCGGAACGCGGTCAACCCGAACGCGCCGCCGCCACCGCCGCCGCGCCGTCCGGCGGCGCTCGCGCACCAACGCCCGCAGCGCGCGAGCGAGACGGCCGCGCGCGTGCTCGCCGAGATCCAGGCCGACCCGGACTTGGTGCGCCTCAAGATCCCGTACTCGTCCGTGTACTTTACGCGCGTGCTGTCCAAGGGCGCGTTCGGTGAGGTCTGGCTCGCGCAGCTCGCGAACCGCCAGGTCGCGGTCAAGCGCATCCTCAACGAGAAGCGCAACGACGAGAAGGAGATCGAGTGCTTCGCGGCCGAGATCAAGCTCATGGCGCTCTTCCACCACCCGAAGATTGTCGAGTTCGTGGGCGTCTCGTGGAACACGCTTCAGGATCTGTGTGCCGTGACCGAATACATGTCCAAGGGCGACCTGTACGGCTTCCTCAAGCGCAAGGCCGGCATGCTCAACTGGGGCGACCACAAGATCTACCTGGCCGAGGACGTGGCCGAGGCGCTCAGCTACCTGCACGCGCTCAAGCCGATGGTCATCCACCGCGACCTCAAGTCGAAGAACATCCTGCTGGACGACACGTTCCGTGCCAAGCTGAGTGACTTTGGCATCAGTCGCCAGCGTTTCAACGAAGAGACCATGACCGTGGGTGTTGGGACCATCTACTGGACGGCGCCGGAGGTGCTCACCGGAAAGAAGTACACCGAGAAGGCGGACATCTACTCGTTCGGCATCGTGCTGAGCGAGCTCGACACCCACAAGGTGCCGTACTGGAACCTGCGCGACGAGACCGGCCGCGACAACCAAGGCATGAAGATCGTCAAGCAGGTGATCCACAACAAGCTGCGCCCGCAGCTCACGGACAGCTGCCCCGCTGAAGTGAAGGCGCTCGCGGCGCGGTGCCTCGACGAGGAGCCGAACGAGCGCCCAGACGCGATGGAGCTGCTGCAGCTCATCCAGGACATCCAGACGAGACTGTAGGCCTTAGCCCCCCACTCTCTTTTTCTCTCTCGAACTACCGTATGCCCCATGTACTGCGTCTCGCGCCACCATTGGCACCTTTATCATAATTGTACGACGCCTCCGCTCATTCGACTGTAGTTGTCTCTAATCGTATTTCCATCAAGGCCGTTAACAACATCGCCTCACAGCTCTTGCCGCGGGTTGGCCACGCAGTCCTTCACAATCACCTCGTACTGAAACCCCTCGCCATTGCCGTTGCCTTCTTCCATGGCAATCTCGGCGTCCACGCCGCTCGCAAGCAGCGCCGCGTTCACGCGGAAGCTCTGCTTGCCGCCGCATTTGGACCACACGATGCCCGTCGGCTCGATGTACTCGAAGTCCTGGATGCCGTCTGCGTGGAGGAACCGCTCATGCATCGCGGGTCCACGCTCGCCCGGGAAGAAGAACTCAGTGGTGAGCAGCGCCGTCGAGGTCTCGGCGCCGACCGTCGCACGCCCGGCCACGCGCACTTGCGTGATACCGATGCGCTTGCCCTGTAATGAGACACAACAAAAACGCATGAGACCGAGTCCTGGGGCGGGGCGCGTTGGGAGCCGTGTACGTACCGGATCGACGGAGAACGGGATGACACCATTGCACGCGACGCGCACCGTCTTGCCATTCGAACCAGTCACCGCGGTGAAGGCTGTGGGGAAACCCACGCGGATGAGCCCGCCGCCGGCGTCAAACTGCGTGCGCACGCGGATATCCTCGGGCGCGCGGCAGCCCGAGCCGCGGAAGACCGCTGCAAGCATGGAGAACGGTGGGGGTTCGGGCGCCGCCGCCGCCTCTTCTAAAAGCAGCACAACGGCTGCTAACAGCAAAACAGCGAGCGGCCGCAGTATCCGCGCCGCCGCCGCCGAGCGCGCGGACGATGCGGCGGCCATCCTACCATTGGGGGCGGCCGCCATCAACATCGGACTCCCCCACAAAAGCGCCCACATCCAAAAGCGGACCTGTTCAGAATCAACCTACCCACAAATGAGAACCGACGTTTTGTCTCCACCCTGCAAGGAAACACAGTTTAGAGAAGAGTCTTCTCAGAGTCTTCTCAGAAGACTTGCGAGAAAAATGTGTTTTGAAAAATACGTTTAGGGGCTCCAGCCTAACGCGTCTCACCTCGCTCAGCTCGCGTCGACATCGGCCGCGAGCTCGGCCATGCGCTGCTGGAGCTGCGCGATCTCTTCGCTGAGATCTTTCGACTCCAAAACTTCGTTGCGATTGCGAGGACCTGTGTATCAAACCACAACCAACCCATTACGAGTGAGTTCCTCAATTGCTCAATCATGGATATCCAGGCCAGGACTTACCTCGTGCCTCTTGCTGTTGACGGATGAAGACACGGCGTCCGTACAACGCTGTTTCGAGGCGTTGCAGGTTCCGCTTGATCGCAGCAATATCTCGCGTGAACCCTTCCATCTCCATCGATCGCCGCTGGTCCAAGCTCCGGTATCGAGCGCGCAGTTTCGTCAGGCGCGTCTGTAGATCCTGGATACGCTTCGAGCATGCCTCCTGGAGAGCAGCGTACTGCTCGCGTAAGATGTGCAGATCCCGCTCCCGAGAGACTGCCTGGTCGCGAAGCTGCTGTGTATACTGCGTGGTCTCTTCCTTCGCCTTTTCCTTGGTCGCGTCAGCCGCAGCCATGGCCTCCTGCGTTGCCGAGACCTTCTCCTGGACGAGCTCCTGGCACCTCTCGGTCATGGTGACCAGCTCTTCTTGCGCTGTCCGCTCCGTCTCTTGGGCTTTGTGTCGCAATACTAGATAGTCTTTTGTCGTCTTCTCAAGTAGCCGCTGAGCCTTGCTCGCGCGCTTCTCGAGAATCTCGTTTGCCTCTTCAAACTGCCGCACCTCTTGCTGGAGCTTGATCTTGTCCTCGGCAAATTGGTCGAGAAGATGCTTGTAGCAACCCAACACGAAGCAGATGTCAGTTCAAATGTGTGACAGTGGAACCCTGCGATTCTTGTACGCACCTGGACGCGCTCGTCATGGAGCTGCTGCTGCTTGGAGAGTTGCTGCTGCAAGTTGGCGATGGCCTTGGTCAATGCCTCGGCTTGGTCGTTAGGCATGTAGATCGTGCGCAGGATCTGGTTCGTAGCGACGTTCTTCGCCGCTGACAGCGATCCGTTTGTGGGAGTCTTCTTCGCGTTTGTGCCTGCACTCGAGGGCCTTCTGGCGGGCCCACCAACGCCAATACCCGGGTACCGCGACGAATGACGCGATTGCCGCTTTTTGGATGTGAGCATCTCCTCCGAGCCGACATGCATCGTGGACGGATACGGGTATGTGTGCGGACCGGGCGCTGGAGGCGGATACGAGGCCACGGCGCCTGGCCGGCAGTCGCGGAAGAACGTCACTTCTTCCGTCACGGGCTGCGTGAGCGCCAGCAAGTGCTGGATTTTGCGCCGGTCGTCCTGCTCCTGTATCCGCAGCGCCTCGTTCTGCGTCTCGAGCGCCAGTTTCTCTTCCTTGAGCTGGAAGATCGTCTCGTTCGCGCTCTTGAGTGACGCCTCCAGGTCGGCAATCTACGACATCCAGCTCCATGAGCGTCAGACGCGGCTACCGATCAACTATCCGAGCGCTGTGTTGGCACATTCACACCTCCTGCTTGCGCGTCTTGAGCTCCCACTTGGCGCGGTGGAGCTCCTCCTTGGACACGTCCACGTTGCCCATGCGCGCCAGCAGCTCGCGCCGCTCGTCCTGGAACTGGTCGCAGCGCTGCCGGTAGAACGCCAGCAGCGTTTCCGCGTCGTGTCGCCTCTGACTCGTCTCTGTCTCCGCCGGCGCGCGGTGCGGCGCGCGCGGCGCCTCGTACGACAGCAGCTCGTCCGCGTCCGCCGTCATGTTCGCGCGACTTTCCCCCAAAGGTCAACTTGCGCGGGCGCGGGGGAAGCCAAAGCGGAAATCCCGAATTTAGGAGAAACCTCAACTACGTTCGCACTCACCGCTCTATGCGAACCTAACAAACGTGGTTCCGTTCGCCCAGCAGAAAATAGCCCAATGCGGAGGGCCATGGAGGCCGGCGCTTCGTCTCGGTAGGACGGATGCGCCGCTCGCGGTCCGCGCGGCGCGCGCTGCTGCTGCTGGCCAACGCCGTGGCCACGGCGCTCACGCTGCTCACGGGGCTGCGCGAGAACGCGCTGGTCGCGCTCTTCACGGGCCGCTTCGGGCTCGTGCGCGCGCGGCTGCGGCAGGCGCGCATCAGCTACGCCGCCGCCGGCGCCGCGCAGGAGCAGCTGCCGCTGCGCGTGCTTCCTTCGCTGGCACAGGTGGCTGACGAGTACAAGTTCCACCGCGTGCCCACGCGGTCGCCCGCGACCCTCGGCACCGACCGCAGCCTGTGCCGGCGCGTCAACTCGATGAACGCGTCGGCGCTGGCCGTGTACTTTGACGACGCCTTCGGCACCGGCCCGCGCCGCGAGCAGATCTTCCTGTGGAGCATCTCGACGTCGCACTGCGACCTGCTCAACCTCCGGCCCGAGTGGCTCGAGCAGCAGTGCGTCCAGGGCCACGGGAACGGGAACGCCTCGGCGTGCGACGCGTTTGTGCTCGCGCACTTTGACGCGCTCAAGACAGACCGCTCGGTGCAGGTCGGCGTGCCCGTGGACTTTGGCGCCGTGGGTGCGCCGTATCTCCGATGCAAGAGCTGGCCGGCTGAAAGCAGCTTCAAGTTCCTCGCGGATCACTTGGTCTTCCAGTCGTTCTGGGCCGGAGGCAGCTTCCAGGTGGAGTTACAGACAAGCGTGTGTCATGCAGTACCCGCGGCGTTTACCCCAGTAGGCGACCAAGGACTCTATCGCGTCCACGCCGCCGACCAGCAAGCCACAGTCGCAGTCGCGGTTCCTGTCGTCCACTGGACCGTCTCGGCCGTGTCCTCCATTCAAAGTGCCGTCTATCTGGGATTCGTGTGGCGTGGCGTCGTCTCGACTGTTATGTCGGGGTCTCAGTACATATCGTACTTCCCGGCATCCACAAGGCAGGTCGTACTTGGGTCAATGGCAGACTGGGTGCCAGTGGCGGCGTGGATCACGTGGCTCAACCCCGCCAAACAACAGACAAAGGTGTTCCGATTCCACGCTCGAGCGATCGTCGCCGCCAATATGTGGATGAACCAGTGGCTATACATCTACGTCAGTATCGTCGACGCCTTCCTCAACATCCGCTCCGTCTATATGATGCTCACGATGGGTACCTGGATGCTTGCGCAGCGTGTGACGTTCGAGAACTTTCTCTTTGTGTGCACCCCGATCACCAAAATGGCGTGGATCACATGCTTCGTGCACACGCTGTTTCAGCGTGCGGCGCGTTACTGTCTCCACTTATTACAAGCGTGTGCACACGGCGGTCGTGGTATCCGGTGGATCAATTCGGTTCGTTGGTACATCGACTCGGTCGCGCTGTTCACCACCGCCAAGTTCTACTCCGTTGCGCTGGTTATTCAGCTGTACGTCATGCTGAAGGCAAAGGGATCACCAATGGCATCGACGCGCGCACGCATTGATACCAAGCGACCTGTTTACGGCGCCACGACCCCGGATCTGGTTTCTGTGTGGAAGAGCGAAATCGCAATCGATATCGTCTCCATGGTGATTGTACAGATTGTAGTGGCCCACATCGTTGGTACACTGTTGTTGATGACCAAGTTGCGACGCGCGACCCGCAACCGTTTGCTTCTGCTGCTCCAGACTCGCTACTTCTTCGTCGGGTGGGATGTGTTTGTCGTCATGGAAGCGCTGAACATCGACTCGTTCTCGTCTGCGTTTGTCGACAACGACGGCAGCGAGGTCGCTCCGACCAAGTGCTCGTGCGGTGCGCTGTTGCGTCAACTCAGCTCTTCGGGCCCCAGCGGATGGGTACGTTTGGCTGGCGAAGACGGGCTGAGTTACTCGACCCAAGATGGGGGTGACCCCAGTTCCAACGGAATAGGCGAGCTGGTATATCCTCTCGCAGTTGCACAGAAAATGGGGATCTATATGCACAAGTCCACTTCAACGAGCCAAATCGGCACTACGCGCCTTCCTCGACAGATCGGCCTCAAGAGGGAGATTCCCATCCTTAGGCGGGCTGGGTCTAGGCTATTTGTAAGAGTACGCCAATCCTTGCGATCGCTGCAGATCCATACAGATCGAAGTGACCCAGCGTCGGAACAAGTCCTGCGTCTTCCGTTGAATGAGCGCATGTTGCACGCCCATTCGGAGTCAATGTGGGGGAGTTTGCTGCTGGTTGACTTCGCGAACAACCCTGTGCGACTTCTTGACCCACAAAGCAGCCACGGTCTTGAAGACCGTGACGTGCCGAGGCTGGGTGATGATGTGGAACAACGAATAGCCGTGCGCGATGGGCTGTCTGTTCTTGCCATCGAAGAGCGCAAACCTCTATTGGTCGGTGATCTTCTTTTGCGGATCTGCTGATGACCATGTCTGGTGTCAAACTTGAGCCGAAGCACGCACCGCAATCACGGCACGGGTCACTGGAATGAGAGGATTAAATACCCCGGCATTTCTCAACATCATGCCACGGCTGTACACCACGCTCGAAGTGTCGTGACGTCTCAACCACAGGCATATAATAAAAGAGAGTCTCACCATCCATCGAGGCTGTTCCCCAATGTGGTGTGTGCAAGAGCAAATCTTCCGCCAGAATCACTGCTGGGTAGCTTGTGACCTCTGTTTAGAGTCACGCAAAATATTGAAGACAACTGCACCCTTGACTCTCGCGTACACTGTGCAACAAGAATAGAGTTTCAGGTGCGACTATCATGCTAGTTGTGCAGCTTCAAGACTGCTATGACTGGACGGGACTAAGCTGGAAGGTGGCCACCACAGGCATGAACTTGCTCTTGCGCCGATGGAACGCGGTCATCAACGCCGTATCCACCCTCCTCACGGTGCTCACGGGTCTTCATGAAAATGCGATCGTGCTGTTGTTCGTCGGTCGCTTCTCGCTCGTTCGCCAACGGCTCAAGCAAGGTCGTATTAATTACGATATCGCTCGCACCGATTTGATACCAATCCATACGCTTCCTGATCTGGCCGAAGTTGGAGAGACGGAGTACAACTTCCACCGCGCCCCACTCCGAACCCCCCAATAATCTCGGCGAAGACCGCAGCGTCTGCCTGCGCGTGAATTCCATGAGCTCGGCGACACTGACTCAGAACTACGAAGACATGTTTGGGGTGAGACCGCGACGCGACCAAGTGTTTGTGTACAGCATTTCGGCGCCATACTGTCACGTCATCAATTTCGAGCCCCTTTGGATTCAGCACAATTGCGTGCAGGATCTGCTTCAGGGAAACACCACGGCCTGCCACGAACCCATCCTTGCCGAATTTGAAGCGCTGAAGAAGCAGCGACCGATTCAGGTGGGCATTCCAGAGGACTTCGGCACCGTGGGGGTCCCATTTCTAAAATGCCGAGACCGACCCCAAGAGCCATTCAAGTACGGCACCGACTTGTTGGTAATGCAGGCCTTTTCGGGTGGTGGGAAGTACCATGTTGAGATCCAAAGCAGCGTGTGTTTGGCTCGGCCAGTCGCACAGTCGCGTTCGGGCTTTGCCCTCTTCCAGACCGAAGCCGTCAACAACGAGGCGTCCGTTGTCATGGCCATTCCACCACCGAATATTGTGTTTCAACTCGTCTCCGCTGTGTACGCCGTCATCACGCTCGCGATGATGGTGCGCGCTGTAAATTCGCTTTTTTGAAACACGGTGGTAGTGACGTGGTCTACGTTCCGTCAGTCGATCGGCGTGGTCGTGGGTGGTTGTTTTCGATTTTCGACATTCGGGGTTTCTTCGACCCTTTCTTTGATCACGCAAGCATGCACCGTTCGGTTCGCTGCCGGAGGATCGCTCGTCGGCTCGAATCTCTGGATGAACGACTGGCGCGACATCTCGATCAGCATTATGGAGAGCTGCGTAAACCTCCGCAAGGTATACATGGTGCTGGAAATGGGCACGTGGATGCTCGCCAAGCAGGTGTCATTTGAGAACTTTCTGTTTATGTGCGCGGCGCTCACGCGTTTCACGTGGCTCACATGCCTAGTGCACACGCTGGTTCGCACGGCGTTGCTGACGATCGTCGACATCTTGGACCGGTCGGTCGCGTTGCGGAGTCGACGGTGCGCGAGCGTGTGTGCGTTCTTGCGCTGGTACGTGGGCGCCGTCGCGTTGCTGTGCAACTTCAAGTTCTACTCGATGCTGTTGCTATTGCAGCTCTACGCGATGCTGGAGATACATGGGACGACGACGCTGATGCGGCATGCGGCGCGTTTCAAGCGCCCCGTGTACGGCGGCTTCCCGGACATGGCCTCCATGTGGCAAAGCGAGATCGCGTGCGACCTCCTCTCATCTTTTCGATCCAGCTCGTGATGGTCCACGTCGTGGCTTCTCTGCTGCTGCTGACGCGCTTGCGCCACGTCGTGTCCATCAAGATGCTGCGGATCCTGCAGCGCCGGTACGTGTTCGTCGGCTGGGACGTCTTCGTCGCGATGGACGCGCTGGGTATCGAGCCCTTCCCAGCCTCCGAGACGGCGGCGACCACACACTGCTCGATTGCCGCCCTTACGCGACAGCTTAGCGTCTCAGGCCCGAGCGCGTGTGTGCGCTTCGCTGGCGACGACGCCCTCACGGCCCGCGGCGCGACCGGACCGCTACGGTATCCGATCCAGCTCGCTGTCCGCATGGGGCTTTGGGTCGAGACGGCGTCCACACAGGGCCCCAAATCGCCGACCAAAGTGCTCTCCACGCGCTCGTTTTTCCTAATCGCGCAGCCGTCCATCCGACTCAACGCCCTGCGCCCGGCGCCATCGACACCATCGCCATCCAAGCTATCACCGGCCACCGTACTCTCGGTCCACGCCGAGTCGCGCTGGGGCGCGCTCGTGCTGGTGGCCGTCCGCGCGGCCGCCGACGCCGTCCGCGTGGACGCGCCCAGCGACCGTGAGGCCGCGGACGCGGACGGCGTGGTCGCAGTGCGGGACGCACTCCAGGCGCTGCCCCGCGCGGCGCTGCTCGCCGGCACCTTGAAGTTGGCGCTGACGTAATTAACCATGTTATCAACCGATACGTTCGAAAAGTGGCCCACACTCAAAGGATGCTATAACACAGGTGTATTCGGTACCTCAGGGCCGCGGCCTCCAAACCCCGCTCCCTCCATTGTGGTTTTGCTTGGGGACGGAAACTTCCCCCCATCGCACAAGGGAGGGGACGGGCCGCCCGACTCCGCGCACTCTCACGCGATGGCGCTGGACGCGCGCGGCGCCGTGGCGCGCTGCGTGGTCGTGGACACGAATGTCTTTGAATTGGTGCGTTTCCCGCGCGATTCGGCGCTCTGGACGAGACAGGAGACCGACTGACGTTTCTGGTGTTCGCAGTGCGAGTTGAAGACGCTGGCGTGGCGAGTGTTTGGCGCGGCGACGCGCACGCACGCCAGCGAGGCGGCGGATCACGAGAACGGCGATCCGTCGGCGGCGGTTTTAACGGGAGAGCACCACGAGGAGACTGCGACGGCGACGGCGGCGCAGCGGCCTCCGGCCGAGGCGTATGCGGCGTTTGCCGAGGCCGTGACGACGCAGTCGACGGCGCTCGCCGCGTGGGAAGAGCGTGAGTCGACCGACAGCGAGAATGAGCTGCCGCTGCTGTGGGTATTCTCGGTCAACAACGTCCAGGCGCTGCCGACGGAGGCGGCGGCCGCGAGTGTGCGAGGTGTGTGACGGGGATCTGAATAGGTTCTCACAGCTCTGCAGTCATACTCACCTTATGTTACTGCTCCTCCCATCCAGTTGTAAGCGAAGGCGCGTGGTCGGCCGACGAGTACGAACGCAGCGACGTGGCCGACGAGACGACGCGGCGGTGGTTCTTCCGCGCGCTCCACGCGTGGCTCGCGAAGACGCTGCTCGCGCGCGGCGAATTCCGCGTCGAGCGCGAGCTGTTTTGCCTGAATGAAGCGCGATTCGTGTACCGGCGGCCGTCCCTGGCGCGCGTGAACCACTTTGACGTGTATCTGGACGAGGCCTTCGCGGTCAGCGGCTTCACGCTCCATTTCGACGTGCTGCCGAGCCGCTTGCTGTGCGTGAACGTGGAGATGATCCACCAGGATGCCGCCGCTGCGGGCGTTGCCACGGAGATGGGCGGGCTCGCGAGCGCGTGGATGCGGCTCATGGGGCTGCCCTGCGATCGCGACCACTCGATGGTCGACGTGTGGCACGCCGACGACTCGCTGGTCGCGCGCACCGTCGCTGACACCAAATACGACGACATTTACCCGCAGTTCCGAACTCTCCCACGGCGCAAGATCGCTCGACGAAAGGGCTTTGACGGCGCCACGGATGGAACAGGCGATGACGATGATGCGGCCGGGAAAGCTGGTAAAGCGGACGGTAACGAGCACGACGGCGATGACGACAACGACGGAGCGAATGATGGAGATGATGACTCGATGCGCCGCAACGGCGTGCTGGGCAAGAAGAAGCGGCGGAAACCGGTCAACGAGGCCGCCGAGAACGACGAGTCAATCATTCCTGTGTCGCCCGACACACATGTGAACAGTCCAGAATCGGGTGGACCGATCGTTGGCATGACGTTTCCCCACCAGCGAAAAGTGCTCCTTCACACCGACAGCGACATTCACATGTTCAAGCGACGGCGACGAAAGAAGAATGACTCGGCTACCAGCGTCAACGAGTCCCAGTTCAAAGCGGCCACCGCCGCGTCACTATCATTCGGCCCGTTGACGCCCAGCTCGAATCGAAGCGCGACGAGGTCCATCTTGCCCATATTGGGGCGTCCTCGTGCAGGGTCTCAGTCAGTCACGGTGCCTCAAAAACCCGAGGTACCAAAAAACCCGGCGCTCAGTCTCGCCGTGTCGTTGGTGGCGTCGTTAACGCAGGACGAAGAGCGAGAGGCTCTAGACTGCAAGCCGATCAAGACCCACCCATTGCTACAAGCGCTGGACGACTTCGTCGAAGAGGAAATGACCACACATGCGTTGCGCAACCGTGATACGGTCGTAGAGCAACACGCCACCCTCGTGCCGAATGCGCCAGGTTTTTCACCCTCCATTGACGAGAAGAAGAAGACAAATGTTGCGCGGTACGCCTCGACTAGTCTGACGAGCCTGAGCTATGATCAGTTGAAGAGCAAGTTGCTGTCGGATCGTTTCAAGCGATACCTCACCGGATATTATCCACGGGATTTCAAACGTAATAAACGGCAACAGCGACGGGAACGCGAGCGCAAGATCCTTCTGAACTATGATGAGACCAAGCTCCTGGAATACGGCGCCTCTGCATCCAAGCGTCAGTCGATATCAGAGCACACACTGAGAGATCAAGAGATTGCGATCGGGATCCGATGGGCTGCGCGTGATGCGCTCACCTCTTGGCGATTGCATGGAACGGCTAGCTCGCGATGGACACCTTACGATTCCTCATCACAGAGAGGTGCAGACGAGCAAGACACCCTCGCCTTCGTTCATCACATCACCCCACACCTCATGGGACTCCAAGCTGTTGTCAAGGAGAAGAATGGCGGTGATGTTACTAGTGATGACGAAGCCGGGGAGGTGCACGACCCGTGGATGACTCTTGAACGCTATTGTACCAAGACGAGTCCTGTCAACACCAAAGGCGCGACTTTGGAAGAGATGCGAGGACAATTGATTGACACCTTACCGCGCTTGTGTGTATCGACGGTCGAGTCGGCACTGCACGTCGAGATTCCTGCTATTTCCGAGTATTCGCTTCGCAACCTACACCCCGTCGCCGCACCCAAGCCAGTCGACTACGCAATCGTTTGCCCCCAGTCACCAGCTCAATGGCTAGGCACGTTGACTCTTTCGTATCTGTCGATGTTTCGAAGTATGTACGGGCAAGCAGCTATGGGAGATTTGATGGCGCTCGATCTGAGTAGCGTGACAAGCAGCGCGAGCGTCCACGTAGATGCAACGAGTGCGACGATGCTGGTTGAGTGCGCGACAGCTAGCAGTGATGCATTCGCTTCCTACCGCTCTGCTGGTGAAATGCTGCGACCGCTGCTGTCTCAGGGTGTGAAGAGGAAGCAGGCGTTCTCACGGTCACCAGTCGCCAACGTCATCTATTTGGTGGCGCCATTCCGTCGGTCTGATATCAAGCATAAACTGTGGCTTCTCGGCGCGTTTGGACGAGGTGTATTTGGTGATGAAGAACAGAGCGATGACGAAGATGATTGGACCAAGACCGTGACGTTGGAGCTGTTGTACCTCGAGGATCTCATCAACGTGAGCGTGGACGCCGATCCTCACGCCTTGCTTCCTGCAGCAATGTCGCTGTACGACCGTATTTTTGAGCGAGTGACGTTGCAGCCGATTGCTAATGGAGATGCAGCTGCCACATCTCGTTACGTCTGCGAGCGGCTGTACCACTTGGCAGATCCGGAGCCATCAACGGAGGGCAAGGTCGACACTGAATCGTGTTCCGCATTCGTCCACGCTGGGTTTACCGTTTCCAGTGATGGGAAATGGCTGCTCACGGGGTTCTGCGATGCTCTGGGCGCTGTACTAGAGACGCGCACCATTGCGATCGCTGCTGGAGACTTGTCTGGTGCTCTGGTGCCGTTCGTCGAACTGGCGCTGGAGTTTGTGGCTCTTATGGGTGAAAAAGCGACCCTAGTGATCTCGCAGCTGCTTCCCTCGTCGGCCGTGATGTCCATTGACGCCGAGTTGTGGCGTGGAATCGTTGACGAGGACGTTTTTCCGCTGCTGATACGTCGCTTCGAATCTGTTGTCTCCAAAATTGTCGTTTGCCAGACAAGCTTCTTACCGAAGGAAAGTGCGCAACTGAGACCCCTTGCGTCGACGGTCGTCAAGGTGAACGAAAATGATGGTGTCTTGGTTGTTCGGCCAGACGACGCTACGGGTCTGCAGGAGCGCAGCCGTGTGGCGAATAGCAAGTGGCTCCGCTCCACGGAACGACGGACCCAGCAGACGGCCGTGCTTCGCATCCGTCAAGTGCATTCGATCGCAGTTTCGGACGCAGCAGAGTTCTCTCGCGACGAGTTCGAGCGTTTGCTGACTGAATGGTCGTCATTGTCGTACCTCACAACGCATCCCGTCTCGCTCGAACGTCAGTCGCCGCTGCCGCTCCATCTCGCGGCTGTTGATGAGCTTTTCAGTGAGCTGGAGCTGCTGACCGTTCAGTTGACCACCGACCCACTTGCTCTTCGCCGGTGATTTCACTCCAAAGTTGTTTCATCCCTTTGATCGCTGGATGAGAAAGGTTGGCAAGCTCGCGAGGTATGTATGTGATAGAGCGGTCTGTTTAACACGTGTCGAACACGCTCGGCATGCAGAGCTGTCAAAGTAACAAGGATACCATTGTCACGTATTTTCTTTGGGCTTCCAGCATGGAGCGGCTTGATGGGTGCGTTCGTGCAACCTTCGTGCCACCTTCCACAGGTTGAAGTGCTTACTCGCCAGGTCCAGCTATTTCTGCCACGCAAGGTCTCAGGCCCGAGGGCTTCTTGCCGCTCCGTCGCCAGCACTCGCGTTTCCAGGATAGGGGAGAGGCAAAATGGCGAGCTTTGAGGCGTACTTGAAGGACTTTGAGAGCGCGCGCGGCGAGGCGCAGCAGGCGCTGGACGCGCTCGCCCACTGCAAGGACCCGCGTACGAGCGGCTCGTTGCAACGGAAGGCATGCAAACGGTCAAGCTGACGCCTTCCTGATGGATCTCACAGAGCAGCGCGAGGACCGCACGGTGGAGGCACGCAACTGCATTGACGAAGTGGAGCGATATGTGTGTTGCCTGCCTGCTGGGGGTACTTTTATCAAACGGAGATCTAATAACTAGTGATGCGCGACAGATCCGCATTCTGGAAAATGAAGCCAAACAAGAGGGCGACGCGCGCTCGAAGCGGCAGATGGAGACCCAAGTGCGCCACTGCCAAACGCAGCACGCGGGGCTGCGGTCGACGCTCGAGAAGACGATTCTACTCGGGGACGCGCGTACGAAAGCGGCGGAGCGACCTGCGACCTCGGATCCGGTGCGTGCAAATGGTGCCTTGAGTTGTTGGAAACCGAAAGGCTCATGCGGGGAGCGCTGTTGGCGAGATTAGAAGGAGCAGACGGTACGATGTGCGGAGATCATCGACCGGTGCGTGAAGCGTGGTGACGTGTACGGCATTCGTATACGCTGTGGGGAGAGGGGCTTATTTTGCGTGGTTTTGTGGGATTCTGCTCAGCAACGGCCGTCATCTCGACGAGGCCCAGCGCACTCTCGCAGAGACGGAAGCGATCGGTACGGACAAATACGGATCCCTCGGCCATCTTATCTTTTGGACGCGTCTGAAGCGTGGTGTGGTGGTGATGTTATCAGCCGCGAATACGGCCAACAACCTTCTTCAGCAGCGCAACCAGCTGGAGCACGCGCAGTTGGACGTACGTGTCCTGGAGCTGGTTGTCTTTGCGGGTGTGAACAGGCCGAGAGACTGACGCACTTGCCGACCGGCGCGTCACGCTGACAACAGGTGGGCCAAGCGCAGGAAGATACGGACGAGGCCAAGAGCCACTTGCGGCGGCTGACCATGAAGGCGCTGACCAACAAGATCCTGCTCTGGCTCGTGATGCTCATCCTCGCGGCGGCGATCGCCGTGGTCTCCTACTACAAGTGGTACCCGCGCAACAAGAAGGACGTGTTGGGCATCCTGCCGACGACGCCCTCGCCGACGACGGCCGCGCCTTCCCCGACCACGGCTGGCGGGTAGAGCTGGCAGCGCCGCTCGTGGCGCGCCATCGCCGTGAGCGCGGTCAGCACTTTTTATGAACCGCAAGTTGAGCTAAAACTGACGGAAAAAAGAGCCACAGGCGGTGGCGGATCTCATTCTCGACGCTGGACTGTCCGATCCCTTGTTGATCTTATGTGAGACCCGCGGAAGGTCGTGGCATCGTAACTGCACGTGCAGCAAAGTCGTCCGCAACGTGGGAGATACCATACTTTGTAAGTCATTATAGGCCGACAGGACACCAGGTGGGGGCCACGAGCCAGATGCCCCGGTCTTGAAGCCACAGCGGCCAGAGAGGCCGCATGGGGCGAGCCACAGCTGCCGCACTGGACGGAGGGGCTCTCCTCGTCCTCTGCCACGCGGAGGGAGAGAAGAAGGATGGATGGAGGCGCCACGTGACCAAGAGCCACCCGCGCGTGATGCTCCGGTGCGCAGAGACATTCGGTGCTCGCTCGCTCTCGTCACTGCCGCTGATCCGGCGGATCCGAGCGCAAGAGAGAGATCGCAGCCACAGCCACTGGCACCAGCCGGGCGAGGGTCACCAAGACCGCGCCTTTGCAGCGCTCTCTGCCGACTGAGACACCAGCTTAGCATGGGCTGGGAAGAGGACGGAGCCTCGTCCTCATCCTCGTCCTCATTTGCCAACTCGCGTTCGAGTACAGACCTCCACTCCCTCCCAACACCGACGGTCTCACTTCTCTCCGTCGGTATCTCCTTCCTCCCTCGCCAAGTCGCACACGTAACTCAAGATGATGCTCTGGCGCCTCAGCTCGCTGCTCAGCGTGCTGCTGCTCGCGCTCGCGCTCGCGTCGTCCACGACCACGACGGACGCGCAGTGCACCACCGCGCGCGTGCGCCGCTCGTGGTCCTCGCTCTCGAGCACGGAGCGCCAGCTCTACAAGGACGCCGTGGCGGCGTCCATGGACTCGGGCGCGTACATCAAGTTCGTCGAGATCCACACTGAGATGATGTCCGAGATGGAGGCGCACCGCCAGTGCATGTTCGTCTACTGGCACCGCCTTTTCCTCACGGCGTTCGAGAACATGCTCCGCGGCCAGGGCGCACGCTTCGCGTGCGTGACCGTGCCCTACTGGGACTGGCTCACCGACTACAGCCGCTTCGCCTCGGGCCAGTGCCGCAACATCCTCGCGTGCTCGCCGGCGCTGTCGTTTTTGGGCGACAGGGCGCCCGTTTCCAGCCGTGTTCGCACCGTCACGATCAACGGTGAGCCGGTCTCGGGCTACTGCGAGGCCGACTCGCCCATGAACCGCTTTTGCCAGAGCTCCCGGGTCTCGGGCTCGCGCTGCGCCAAGTGCGTGCCGCGCGACGACTGGACGCGCGTGCGGTTCCCGGCCTCGGCTAGCTTCGCCTCGGTGCGCGCACAGCTCTTCGGCGCCGCCAACATCGGCGAGATGTCGACGGCCATCGAGCAGGGCGTCCACAACAACATCCACGCCGAGCTGGGCGCGACCATGGCCACGTTCGAGTCGCCCGCCGACCCGGTCTTCTGGTCGCACCACGCGACCGTGGACATGCTCCACGCCATCTTCCACAAGTGCAAGGTCGGCGAGCAGAAGCTCACGTTCGCGCAGAAGACCTCGAGCGTCTCGTGGGCCTCGTGCGAGCGCCGCAACGGCGGCCGCTTCAACCCGACCGACTACATCACCATGCGCACGGGCTACATGGGCCGCAACGCGCTCAACGCCACGCGGGACCCGATCGTCGGGCGCTTCTTCGCGGCCGTGCCGCAGCAGTTCGCCGCGCTCGTGGACACGCGCGACCTGGGCGCCAGCAGCTACTCGTACGAGCCGCAGGGGCTCGCGGGCTCGCTCTACACGACCTGCGGCGCCACGAGCGCGGTGCGTCGCCTGGAGGAGGAAGTGGCTACCGCTAGCAGCACCAGCGGCAGTGCTGCCACGGCGGACGCCACGATCGTCGCACCCGCCAACACCACGCCCTGCAGCAACGCCTCGGCACCGACACCGCCCAGCATGGGCGCGATGATCAACGCCACGGCCGAGCCGGCCGCGCAGAAGGTCCACCGCTGGGTCAAGAACGCCGACAGGGCGGTCAAGCGCCGCGGCGGCAACGCCGTGCTCGAGGCCGAGAAGATGGCGTGTCTCTTCCAGGACGAGTGCCTCGGTGGCGTGTCCTCGTACTCGGCCGAGTTCAAGAAGCGCTTCGGCGTGCAGGGCGAGCCGCGCTGCAAGCAGATCGTCGACCGCATCAACCGCAAGGCCGACTCGGTCAAGGTGACCGAGTGGAAGGCGCAGATGGTCGAGACCTTTGGCTGCCCGCAGCCCAAGAACGGCGGCGCCACCGGCAGCAACGGCAACACCAACCCGGCCAAGCAGAGTGCCACGGTAGCGCCGTCGCCGGTGCCCTCGACGCAGCCGCTGGCGACGCCCTGCCCGGACGCGGCCAAGGCCGCCGCCCTGGCCAACGCCAAGGCTCTGGCCTACGCGAAGGCGTACGGAAAGATTAATAGCACCCCCGCTGCCAGTGCCACGGCCCCGACTGGCGAGTCGGCTGCCACTGTCTCTCCGGGCAACGCGAACGGCGGAAGCTACGTCGACCTCGTTGGCCAGCGCGCCACCAAGTGAACAGCTGAGACTGCCACAGTCTCACCTAGAGAGACAGATATGCGTGTACGTGTCGCGAGAAAGAAAATGGCATCGTCTAGATCGTATACATTATGCTGCGAATGCAACCAGGGTTGCATACTTTCCTGCTCAGCCAATCGGAGAATTTTTTGTAACACATCAGCCAATCAGATTGGCAAATGGCC